>JAVQJV010014962.1:0-28796 GCA_036024995.1 Gadopsis bispinosus | reverse complement strand
GAATGCTAACAGAGTAACTGTTACACAATGTTAAAATAGCAAGGTGTTGGAATTTGATTTGAAAGTTCAGATGACCATTTAGCTACAAGCTTTTCAGAACAATAAAATAAACATTCTTTGCAAAATTACAATGTACAATGAAAGCCAGCTGAACAAAGGCTAACCGTGTTGGGCAAGTTACAGTTTTCAAGATAAACTTCTGATAGTGCATCAAACGCATGCCCAAGATTCATTTGATAATCAGAAACATTGTAAATGGGTTTTCTGGATTACATACTGTATATGTAAATTTCAAAATAAAGTTTTACATCAAGGCACTGAAAATATAGGCATCTTGATCCCATATTTTATAATCTCCTCAAAATTCCATACAGCGGTCTGACGCCTCAGTTCAAATGTCAGTCGTGGATTTCAAACATACCTGTATATACCCTTATCCCCACAGTCATGTATGCAAAAGCAAGTCTTGCTATATTGAAATTCACTTGTCAAGTCAAATTCAGCCTACACATGATGCATAATCATTCCTTATATATCATAAAACTAATAGCAAGAGAACGACTAGTGTTCACAGTGCAAATGTACCTTGACCTCCTACAACATATTCACTTCAAATCAAATGCTCAGCACACATTTAGACGCCTACCATCCACACACACTTAACATCAGTGTTTGAGACCTAAAAGTGTTCATATGTAGTGAAAACCACACATTGCTGCCCTGCAGAGCAATATTTATACTGACTAATTGTTGCTGCATCAATGTTGATTATTTGGTTGGGTGAAAAATGTAGTAAACGCTGAATTATGTGACGCATTTCGCTGCAGCACTCCTGCCAACACTGTAGCATCTGTCTGGACAACATTTCTGATATAAGCAGTCGAGGCGTCAGATGAGACCCTTTATTCAGGCTTGTGTTTGAGTGTGTGTGTGTGTGTGTATTAAAAATCTCTCCGTGTAATAGCAGGCCCCAGCTAGCTAGTTGTCTCGATATTAATTAACCTTTATGGACTGTCTGCCAGCTCTTCACTTCCTTCTATCTCCTGACACACACACACACACACACACACTGCTAGTTCGTCACTCCTCCCTCTATCTGTGACATTTACCACTCTGATAGAGAGGTATACTCAAGTGACTAGGGCCCTGAATACAAATGTGTGAACGTGTGGTCAGATTGTGCTGCACGAAGTGAGGACAAAGTTAACTGCCCTAATATGATTTTAGTTTTCGTAAAAGAGCATTCAAGTGTGCGAGTTGCATGAAGCATTTAAATGCTCCCTGCAGACCTTTATGCACTAACATCAGTGACGTATGGAAGAAGAGTACGGACATCACCCCCAGCTATACACGCCAGGCTTAGAGTACATTGTCCATACCTTAGACAGAACATGGACTTATATATGGCAAGGTTGCAAAGAATGAGACTGATTGAAACTTTATTAAAGGCTGGAAGTTTAGGAGGGATGGTGTAAGTATGGGTGAAAGTGGCACAGAGGAAAGGTGAAGGGTCAGCAGAGTGGGAGGGCAGCAGTGAGAGTTGAGTGAATAAGCACACACAGAGAGAGAGGGGATGAACATAAAAAGGTAACGGGCAGAGGAACATAAAGATGGAAACCTAAAAGACTGAAATAGATAAGACAGTTCCCAGGGAAAACAATGCCAATTTTATACACAAGGTAAACCATCTATTTTAGCCTGAGAAACAGCAATACCTACGTTTGTTTCCGCAAATCTAAAATAAAATATCTTCAAGCATGTGGATTTTATATACAGTGAGCTATTTTAATCATCAGTGTGTGCATCTTTTTGGCTTTGAATAATTAAAAGATAAATGTGTGTGACCTATTTAGTTCTGTTATATTGGTTTAACTAATGCGTTTCGTACAACCTTGCTCATACTTTCAATAAGCATATCAAGAAGCTGTTGAACTGAGTCACAGCTTATGCAACAGGCTCCTGAATCCAGCAGTTGGCATAGCAAAGCTTGGCGTCATCCTCCTCTGTCCTCTGCATTCTTGTTCAGCTCACAATCTCAGAAAGCCAGCAGATTGTAGATGGAGGGCTCTCCTCCGTCTGTCTTGGTTGAGACAATTGTCAGCTGGCAGACACTCAACATCCAATGCCCAACAGTTCTTGTCTCTTGCCTCCAGATGCAGCATATATTTGGCATCATCCCCCACACTGCTGTCCTCTGGGACGGGAAGCCATACTCACTCCTCCCTTTTTCCCAAGCCTCCTTACAGACTATTTATACGCCCTTCCAGTACCCTCACTAGGCAAATCATTGGTTTACAAGGCAAAACATGTGTAACAACCGATTCCTGCCAACTGAATGAGGCACAGCTGTGCATTGTCCTGACTACTCTACTGCAGGGAGAAAAGGATGCTGCAGTGTCTTTTTGAAGGAAAACTTGACTCAAATTTGTCAAATTGACTTGAATGGTCAAAATGTTCGTCTTTCAAATTCGAGTTGATCATTTTTGATACCAACTTCAAGGGTTTTCAGAAAAACATATACCATGTTTCATGATAATGGTTTCACACTTTTGTAACATCTATTTCAGTGTTTCTGATGACAAAGATGGCTGCCCCTGCTGTGTGCTGTGATGTCCTTAAAAGGAACTTGATGGTGAAAGGATCAACATAGTTATTTTGTCCAAAGAAATAATCACAGAATTTTGTGTTGGATAGATTATATCTAAATAAGAGGGATATCTGTCAGTGGTGATGCCATTTTGAATGTCAAACTTTAAACAAGAAGTAAGGAATTTTGAGGGCTGCATGGGTTGGACAAGGGTGAACTTCCCGTCCACATTTCCAGTAGTGGCCTTTGGCTCTGTCATGTGTCCTAGCAAACACTGGGTTCTCGCTGCAATAGTGACTCCCAATGGTTGGTTTGGGTGCCTGTACATTGGAGGGTGGTACTAGTGGGAGCCTCCCTTGTGTGTAGCCCCATATTTTTGTTGTCTGGTGAATAGATGCAGCTGGCAATATGATGTGCCATGGGCACGTCTGTCTGCATCGCTCCCCGGCCAACAGCAGACAGCAGTGACATGACTGCTGTGCAGAGGGAACTAGAAATGCAAACTGGGGGAAAATGGGGGAAAAAAGAAATTCATCTTAGATCACAGCAGAGTCTGTGTAAAGAAAACACATTTGCCTCGTTTGTGAAAGAAACTTCTCTACCATTTCTGTGGTTCTTTGCTTTCAAATAGCAGATAATGACCTATCTTACAATGTGTATGTATTTTAAAACGGTGTCTGTGTGCAGCAACAAGTTAATCCCTGGGCAGCTTTCCAGAACAGAAGCACTCTTGTAGGTTATAGGACCAGTAATGACGTCCAGAGACTGCTAAGAAACTATGGATTACAACTGACCCCAACCTCTCACCCTGTCTGTGTTTCTTTTTTTTAGCCCTAAACCAACGACTTTTCACTTTCATTATCAAAGTCTCATCTTCTCAACTGGAGAGGATTCAAGAGAGAAAGAGGGCGAAGTGAGTGGGTATGAAAGAGGGAGAAACCCAGCCAAACAATCATGCCCCGTGCATTAACTGGGAAACAACCCCAAAAACCCTGTTTCTACCAGCCAGTCATAATCTGGCCCCTTTGGCAAGCCTGCACTTGATTGGCTGGATGTGCTCACACGGTGCCCTGAGTGCTTCATGGTTTGATGATCCCCTTTAATTTCTTTCTATCTGTCCTGCATCATTTTCCCCCTATAAGCTCTTTTTCTTTCTATCTCTTTTAAGCAATTTAATGTTCTTTCTGCTCCCTGTCTCTCCCTCCTTCTCTTTCTTTTTGTGAATTAGGCAGCCAATTAGGCATGACATGGGGCCAGAGGGAATTGTGGGTATTGGAGTTTATTGGAGGGGGTCACAGTCTGAGAGAGAGAGAGAGCAAATTATGTAGCGAGAAAGATTTTGAGAGAGAGAAAATGAGAGACTGAGACAGAGAGAAGGCATAAGTATTGTCTTTATTATCAAATCATGTCTGCTCTCAAGTGGCAGACTTTGGCCATGGAGCAAATGTTATGTCTCGCGTAACACCTGCCACTTACTACAGATTATTTCATTTTGCTGACTCATGAGTATATAATTGCTATAATTAATGACAATGAAAGTAATTCATTCTACAGTGAAGCAAGAAATGGCAGTTTAGGATATTAACCTTTTAAAATTGGGTATGATTGCAGCTTAGTTCAATAAAATATTTGCAATTCATTTATTTGAAATTAAATTGAGCTGTTTGAGACGTTGAGAGGTCGGGATGATGAAACAGGCCCCAAGGACTAAATTATATTAATGTAATAGCACACAACACGAATGTTAATGCATTAAGGGGAGACAGACAGAAGAGAGAGGTAGGTTTTTTCCTTTGTGTAACTAATTGGAGGCTATAGGAAATCAGTCAAGAAAGACCGATTGATAGAGAGAGAAGGAGAGATGGTGACAAACAATAATTGCTTAGTTCCTCCCTTGTGTCCTATATGACTTTATTTTTTGCTTCCTGTTTGTTGACCCATCAGCAATGGTCCACACACACACACACAGTACAGATTTCTAAGCCCATCTACATCCTGTTCCACAATTATTCCCTACAGTGCTCACACCCTTCCTCTCCCCTTTTTCAATGTCTTCCTATCTTCTTCCCTTCACTTGTCTTTACTCCTCTCATATTCAGCTTTTAACCCTAACATCCCGTAATTGCTTCCCCCACCAGACTACTTTCCCTCCAATTTGTATTCACACACCATCTTTTCTTTATTGTTGCTCTTTACATGAATTTTCAGTCCACACATATAGTTCATCCACAATTAAACCTACATTGGTTACAATATTATGGTGACTTCTTTTTCATTCACCTTACAATATGTATGTCCTACATGTGCCTTAGAAGACAGCTTCCCTCTTGATGTTAATACATGTGTGTATTTGTAAGTACCATATTTCCTCAGATAGCAACCACGGCCTTTATTTACCTGAACTACAGAAGGTACCAGGCCTTTATCTGAAGCAGGCTTGTATTAGAGGCAGGCTTTCTAATTCCCTCGGTTCCCTGTGTCTCGGTTTAATTGGTTATAGTTTAGTACAAAGCCTAGTTTTGATCTGCTCCCGTTTGCCCTGTCAAAGTTACTGCATCATGCTGTTACTCAACACTTCCTGTATCAGTTTCAAATTGAAAGCCTTCTGGTGTTTCAGTGGATGAGAAACCCTTACCCTTCATTTCTTAACGAGACTTTTATTGTGTAACATCTGCAGAAAAGGTATTGTGGAATACTAATTGTCTTGCAAAGTTCCCGTACAGCTCTTGAAATGTAGCTGCTGCCATCTTGTGGCACGTGTAAGTTACTACAACATACAGTTTGGCTGAAACGTAAACGCCTGCAGTGACTGAAATCGGACAATAACGCTTTAGATGAGTAATCCAGAACAACACTGTTGAAAATAGGGTGATTATGTTGCTGAGTTTATTAAATTAAAACAATGGAAATATACTAGATTAGTTGGCATGTACATAATATAACAGCCACCGGAGGTTATCCTGCCTTGTTTTTGACCTGGCCTATATGGGAGGCCGGCCTTTATTTAGTGTCAACCACACTTGACTACCAGTTTTTATTTAAAGAAATACGGTACTAGGTTCAGCAAGTGAGATGAAGCAGAAACAGGGTGAGGAAATCATACATTTCATATATTAACACTTTCTCCACCATAACTGTTGCAAGGTCAGTCCAGATCCTTGCACTGAAACAATTAGTTTTTATCTGATTTTTAACATCAGATTCCATATTTGGAATTTGCATCTTTAACTTCCTTGCCATTCTTCATTCTTGCTTTTATATGTCCAGGTTTTCAGGTCACGTGTGCCATGTATGACTTTAAATATACAATTTTTGATAGAAGATTTATAAAAATATGTTTTTGTTTTTAGTTTCTCTCTGGAAAAGTAGAATGCATTAGTAGAGCAGTGAAGTTGGACTTATACAGTAGCTAGCTGCTCTTTCTCACTAGGGAGCAGTAATACAGAACAACAGGAGGAATAAAAAACAATCAGACTTTATTTCAGTTCCTGGGTCCTGGGCTGGCTTGATTTGCTGAAGTAATTGCTCTCCAAGGTCCTAGAAAGAGGGATAAATCTCTTTCTGTTTCACCCACACACAACACACACGCACACATATCCAGCACACAAAATATACTACCCACTGATTCAAACAAATATGCAGTTATGCATATGTATACACGTGTGTGTGTGCACACACACACACAGACACATGTGAAGAATAATACTCTCAAGTCAAACTGCTAAGCTAGTAGTAGTAATTTCCCCTATTTCCCTGGTTCTTCATACTTTATAAAATGTAAATCGTTTTTTATGCAAGAGAAAGAGCAAGAAAGAGGTGGCAAAGCTTGACAATCATTTGGGCAGAATAGCAAAAAGGAAGATGAGCAGGAACAGGTAGAAAAGGCACAAATCTGATACTTACTAAAATACAGAGGTATGTTAAGATATCACTGGAAAAAATATTTAGAATAGAACATTTATTATTTAGAAAGCATAAAACATAGACGGAGAGATAAACAAGTTGCCTAGTATACAGACACGATGGCAGACGGATGTGACTGGGCTCACGTAACAGTGAATGCGCTGCTGCCATGGTCATTTGCACTGTGCTACAGCGAAGGCATTAGAATGCACACACACCAAAGAGAAAGGCAGGCAAAGGGTGAAGCACATACTGGAGAAATAAGCTACTTCGGTTAACAAATTTAGAGTATCACTGACTCAAATACCGATCAGACGGACTCCTCTGTGGGTGAAATGTGTGATTATGGACCAATACATTCAGATGCTATTGATGTCAAAGAATTGATTGCCAGCGATAGGATATCTTGGTTGCACACATACATCAATTGGAGTTTTTGCAAGGGAAGAACACAAAGGGACATGGCCAGGCAGTGAGATACTTAGTGAGTGTGCTGTCTTAACTGCGTTTTGCATAGCACACACAGTCCATGTGACATGTATACTGATCATCAGATTTAGAGCTCAGTAACAGATTTGCATGCAGAAGTTCATTTGCTGAGTAAAGAACTTAATTATGTTGACATTCTTATGCATTTGAGCGTATTCCTCAATTGCATTGGAAGCGTGAATTAACAGTGGTTATCAGTGGCTTTACTGCGTGGGCTCCGCTAATCCCAAACCCCTTCAAAAAGGAGGATCCAGCAGGAAATCATACACTGTCGTAAAGCCTAAAAGAAGAGATCCATACATTTGACGTGTTTCTGTAGTTCTTTTTTTTTTTTTTGGCTGTGTCATTAAGGTAGGTTATATTCCCAATTCCAATGTTTTTTTTCACTCTTCTTAAAATGTCCTCACTTGTAACTGAGAAAACAAGACATCAATGAGAAGTAATAAAATGATGGTAATCACAAAAAATTTTGTATATTAATTGATTGTATATAATACATTTTAAATATGGTTAGCTGGTTGGCTGCTGGTAGCCCTGTGTTATTATTGAACGAAATAGACTGTTTTGGGCTAACTGCACGTAACAGCTGGTGACATGGCCATAATTGTTCATTTAAAACTGATTAAGAGAAATCAATATAGAACCTGCAGCTCTAACCAATCAATGCAGGGCTCAGTTTGTTTATGTGTGGATGAGAGCCAGAGTGTCAGCGTGCCTGCGCGTATTTTGCATCGATTGCTGTGGTTGTCAGAGACTTGAGAGTGTTCCACTGTTTGCCAGTACAGTGCGTTATTGTACTGTAGCCTGCCTGTTCTTTTATTTTTTCTCTCTATCTGTGTCTCCCCGCCTTGCTTACCTTGATTCCTATCTTTGGTCTTATTCTTCTCAGTGAAGTCCTATTATTCTTCCCTCCATCCAGTTGTCAGTTACACTTTTCTTTTCGGCTGTTACAATTTCTAGTCCGTCTCCCTTTTTAAACTTCTCCCGCTCCGCTTATACTTCATTTTATGTTATTTCTTTTTTTTATTTTATAGGCTCAAAAAACAAAACAAAGAGAAAAAAGCCCAGCCTTGTTTGAGTTGTTTTAGTAATTAATGTCCCCCCTACTCTGTTGGATGTTATACCGGGACTTGTATTGGTCTTGGTGTACCATTAGCACAACTATGCATATAGATTTACACATGTGCACACACACAAACGCTCATGGCTTGATTCCACCAGGCGTGGCTACATCACATTCCCTAAGCTTGGAGAGGTATTAACAGATCCCTACAATACACTCATGTACACAGGATATTATTTATGTCCCTTGCCAGCATTCGAAGAAGTATTGACTGTGGAGTCTATCTGCTCTGGCTCACAGTTAACTGCATGAAGCTATTATTCGCTTCTGCCTTGCCTAGGCTTACTTACACATACACACATACACACACAGTTGAAGACATTTTAATTTCCACAGATTAAAACAAAAGTACGTGCTATATGTGCAAGGTATGTAGTCAGTATTAAACACCTGCTGCTTGAGCATTCATTACTTTTCAAGTGCGTCTGTGTGTTCCTGTAGACAGTCTTTTAATGTTTTCTATTGTACAGTGACCATTAATCATTCAGACCTTGTCACCCTCTCATGCACGCACACACACACATATCGCACTTACAGAAGCACACACTTTGATTTAACTTTGATTTATTTAGTGGGTTATTGCATTATACAGATTAGGAATTAGCTTTTATAATAGTGGGGGGAAACACTGGCACACCTTGGCCATTGTCTCCACTGATTCACTCAGACCCATAATCACAATCTGATTACCATTTATTCACCTTTGTTTGTGTGTGTGTGTGTGTTCATGTATATTTAAATGAGTTGGAGGGCTTCTGGGTGAGCCACAGAAATGGAGAGGTTGCAGGTGCTCTTGTGTGCAGCTGATTGTTCTTACTTCCATGTAATGGGATTGAATATATTTGTATTCATATACTGCATGTGAGTGTCTGTGTCCATCCGTACTGTTATTATGTTGATGAATGGGTGTGAAATAGTGAGATACTGTAGTCATACAGATGGATGTACTAAAAAGGATGAAGGCAAACCAGGACAGGTAGCCAGACAGACAGACAGGTGAGACATGCTGACTGACAGAGAGGCAGACTCATATTGAGTCCGGTCTCTCCTACTTGTTACGCCTGATTAAAAAACAAAAAAGTAAAAGCAACCAGTGCAGTGGTGGAGATATGCATGTCAAAACTGGATATGGCAAGTGTTTTAGTTTTTCTATGACAGGCCATAAGGTGCTACAGGTACATTTTAAAATCAGATTACTACATTTTTACAGTAATTACTACATATATTTTTAGACTTAACTATAAATATTTTTTCTTCTGTTTCACTGGACATCTTCTTGATTTGCTTTAGGGCCCAGAAGGAGATTGCTTTGTGGCAGAAAACAGCAGAGGATCTCCACTGGAACTATTTAACTCAATGACAGGTGGTGAATTGAATGAAATGCAGATGGAAAATTGACTTCAAACATGTTTATTCTCTTCAATAAACTGTGGGGGAAAAGGGCTGAAGTGGCAAAATTGCTTTTGTGACAGGTAGGTGTAATAAGAAGCATCACAGTTTGGTTATGTATGACCAGCAAGGTACTGTCCTAGTGGTTACAATTGTTTAAACTGATTTCTAATTTTTTCACAGTTTAAAGCCGCAACAGTCCATTTTGACTAACTTCCACTCTGATCAATGTCTTCATTAAATTGGCAGCATGAGCTAAATTCATGTCAGCGTGATATCAGCATAAATAATTCATTACCCATAGCATTTCTCAGTGTTCAAATCACAGTCCGGCTACAGAGGGTTTTCTATTAGATCAAAATCATTTCAACACATGTGTTATGGAATCTGATGTGTAGAATCTACTCTACCTTAATGTATAAAGACAAAACAAAATGCCCACGTGCAGCTGCAACCTGAAATGCAAACCACAGGTGAACACATCAACAAAACACTGATTTAATTTTTAGATCTTTGACATTGCATGAGTAAAAATATTGCTTTTCAATTTAATGGTTAATTTACACATTATGTGAACACCCCAAAGTTTGACTTATATTACTTTTAGTTGGGTAAAGTCCTCAATGGCTTCCCCGTAATTCAAACCGTGTTTTTGAATGCCTGACTCAGCACAAACAAACAAATGCAACGGTTGGAAATGTGACTTTAATTAAGTGTCGTTATTGGTCACAAACATCAGCCAATCAGAATGTGACATGCAAACATTAATTAGGTAACAGCAGCCAATGAGAAATGGCAAACAAGAAGCACATTCATTGTTTCAAACGGAAAACCAATGAAAAAGTCTGAGGCTACTGGAAAACAACTAAAAGATTTATCGTAACTTTACAAGGAAACAAGCTAAATTGGTTTGATAGTTAATGTGAGGCCTGTGCTTAGTGGTTCCCTGCCAGTTTCTTCACCTTTGGTTGCACAGAAGCTTCATCTGTAGTGCACCTGAGGCAATCAAGTCCAAGAGATTGCGGTACTTTGACTGCATGCGGAGCACCTGGCTGTATTCCTGCTCAACTGTTGTTGTTGTTGCGGAAAGTAGTTTGGGCCTCGTCGTTGCACTGGATGTTAACAAGATGCTCCTGGATAGCGGGGAGGGGGGCATTCGGTCACATCTGTCTGAAACGGCTGCAGCACACAGACGGGAACATAGAGCTCCTGGAGGTCACTCCATGTCGCGGATCTCCACCCTCAGATGGTCAGTGTAAATGAGGAGACCTTTTCCCAGAGAGCTGCATCAACCTCCTTCAGGAACTTCACGATGTTGTCAAACAGAAAAGATGCTGTCAAAGACCATTTCCTTTTGAAAGCCAATGGACTTCAGTTTGGAGAAGAAAATGCTCAAAGGTCTCATCGTTTTTTTGACACCAGCTGTCGGAACAGTCTGTCATTCAAGGCATGGGCTTTCATTTGGTTTATTACCTTGACTGCAACATTGAGAAACTCATGGAGAGGGGGACTTTGGCCACAAGGTTGTGGCGGTGCAAGACACAGTGGACCGTGATGATATGCTAGACCAGCTCGGTGAAGCCACGGTACCTGCAAACCATGGCGGGGGCACCATCAGTGGAGCATGCAATGGGGATGTTGATGATTGGGATTGGCTTCTCCTGTAGATACGCATAAAGCGCATTAAAAAATGGTCTGGCCCTTGGTGACTGTATCCAGATATTTGGAAAACAAAGACTCCTCAGCTATCTGACTGTTGGAGGCCCGATAGTGAACATACACACACAGCAGAGCGTTATTGTCGGGAGATGGTTGTCTTATCCAGCTGAAGGCTGAAGTGAGAGTCCCGCAGGGTGGCACACAACTGCGCCTCTGTATCGGTGCCCATTTCATTTATCCTGCGTGCTATGGTGTCATTGCTGAGTGGGATGGACAGCACTCAGTGTATGGTCGATCTGCTCCCACAAATGGGCTTTGTTTTTATCATTTTATCATAAAGCTTAGGACAGACAGACACGGTTTCTCATCCATTTTCTTGGTTACCAGGGTGACAAGTCCCATCTAATATATGATTGACTGCCTGAAAAGAAGTGACAGTAATGCCGATGTTCAGAGTGGCTATGAAAACAGATGCAGGGTGAAGCACTTTCTCTCGAGGTAGCCGCATAATCTTGCTTCTCATTGAGAACAAATTAAAAAAGATGCTAACACTAAAAAAAAAAACCACTATGTGGACAGGCACACACAGGCCTTTATGGTTTTAGAATGTTGCAGACCATATTCTTTTAGTTGCATGTTTCAACCAGTCTCACCTGAGACCAGAGGGCAAGAACTGGTCTCACCTTATACACACGCCCCCCTTTCCAAAATATTGCTTTCAGTGCCCCCTGACATTCTCTGAATGCCCCCTGGGGGGCTGTACCACCCCCGCTGAGAACCACTAACCTAAGTTTATGTGTGCTTTTATTTTTTTATTTATTTTGCTGTAACACAGTGTATAACCCGTAAGAGTAAATGTCAGTGTGTAATTAAAATGACTGAAATTCGAGGGGACTTAGGCTGGGTGGGGGTCCAAGCTCTGCCCCCATATTACAGTGAGGATTGAAGCTGGGATCAGACTTGGCAGCATGATGAGATGTTGCTTAAATGTCAGCTACAAAGCAGGTGTTCATACATTTGGTAGACTTTGCAGAGGGGAGGAGAAAAGGGGAATATATAAAGATAGGGGAAGCAGAAAGAGAAGTTTTGCTGCTTATGCTTAACTGTGCATAAGGCCACAATTTTGGCTTTGATTAAAGACAACAAAGCAAGCAAAATGACTACTTAACTGTGCCAACCACAGTTTAACATGCAACTGGTGGCAATACAGACTCCACTTTATGACACTCACGTGTCTGAGAGACTGGAGTGGATGGTAAGGAATTGCCTTTTACCTGTAACAGAATCTACGTTTAAATATTTTTCTCACCATGTGTAAAAAAAAAAAATGCAACATAGTCGATTTGAGTACAGTAGAAGTTTTACTTTCATTTGAAAACAGAGGCATAAAATCTATTGCAGTCTACCAACTCATGTGGACTGGATTATTATATCAATGTAGAATATGTATACTGTTTATGGCATCTAGGCTTTAACCATGTCACTTTCCATGAGCACCAAGCTCAGCACAGCATGAAGGGAGGGATTATCATCCCTCCCTTCCCCTTACAGGGTGTTTGTAGGGGTGATGCTCATATAAAATGAGAAGAAGATGAAAACATTGCATTATTTGGCAAATTATTTGGCTAAAGCACCTACCAATAAAGCCTCTGTGTTCCAAAACAGTGGCTGTGCTGACTAACAATGGTAGCATTAGAATTGAGGACTAAACATAAGCAACATTGAAGACAAAGACCATACAACACCAACACTGGACAGTGCTTGTAAAATACACTACTAGTCGTTCACTAAAATAAAACCGCTAATGCTAACTAGATGTACTCTGAAGATATAAGCATGAACTAGGCAGTAGTTAAAGTAGCTCTATAACTTACTGCAACAGTGTCAAATTGTTTTTTTTTTGGTTTGTTTCTATACCTTTCTTTAAACTTTCTTCCCATTTTTCGATACATGAACATTTCTGTAGTATTTCCATTATCATTTATGCTCCCTAATTTGATCTTTTTTTTCTCTCTTTGTTCTCCCTCACTTGCTCTGTGCCCCATCTGTCTCTTATAAAAAGGTCTGACATGTACCCAGTAATTGGTTTCTAATTGACATGATTTGCTATCCTCTTCTATCACTTATCAGTCAGCGAGCCACATGATTCTATAAAGCATCAGGACTATAAATAGGAGAGATGGGAAGATAGGTAGGCAGAGAGAGTGTAGAAATATGCATAGAGGTTGGGTGAATTAGAGAAATCTGCAGAGATAGACAGCCCCGTGATTGAAAAGAAGAGGAAAGAGAAAACTAGATAAGGAGAATATGCATGTGCAGACGACAGTGAAAATGGAGCAAGAGGACGACAGAGAAGTAACCTGCATGTTGGAAAGTGATAGAGACAGCAAGATGAACAAAAAGGTGCCGGCAAAAGAGCAATCGGAGCCTTTGCGAAGAGGCACATTTAAATCCGTGTACATGAGAACAGATGCTTTAAACCTGTGGGTCCTTTGAAAGGCCAACATATTTTGTTTCCTAAAGCTATCGCTCCATCGCCTCCCTGCTCCCTGCAGGTATCAACCCTGCACTGAGCACTGAAAAGCACTCGCACGAAATGGAGACACATTTATTCTTTAAGAATAGGGAGAACAAAGATGGAAAATGAGGCTGCTCTTAGAGCTGGATTTCTCTAGAAGACTACGTGGCAAAGTAAGTGGTCAGTGTGTCTCTCTCTTTTGTTTATTCTGTCATCTCTCCGGTGGCCATTTTCACAAAACATGGTAGTGGTTTGTTTACACACTGTAGCAATAGAAAATCACAGTCACAACCATCACACACATGAAGTGATTATGTTAGCAATACATGCAGCCTGCCACGATCATTTGACATCTGTCATGTGAGGTTGTTTGAGTTCTTAAACCAATGTAACCTTTTTAATTATATATGCATCTGTTGTATAGCGTTGATTAACCGTATATTCTGAAGAGAGTATTGCCTTATCAGATCTTATAATTTATTTTCTCTGGCCTTTTCCTTCAGTTCTTAGAAGTTAGTATTTAATTAGTGTGGATTCAATAATTTCAATAAGCACAGCTACTAAAGAAGTCCCATCTCGTACTAAAATATATGGATGCTGCACAATTGCTTTTCTGGCCAGAGGATGCGCCTAGAAAAATCATGTTATACACTTACCGCAGTCCATAATAAAATTTAAAAATGTGTGGTAATTACTTGGTTGGAAGGCACAAAGAATTTCCTCTAAGGATAGATATGAGAATAGTGCAGCAAGTATGAAAGAGTACACCAATGGCTTCATCTGCACAGGGCATTTGCCACTTTTGTTGCACTGTACATTTATAGCACAACAATAGTGCAGGATTACACATGCCTACATGGTACCCCTATAGCAGGAATCCTATTTTAACTTGCCAAAGTATGTGCTGCTGTGCAGATTCAAGTTCCACTTGATACCCGTCTCTGTGTGAAAGGGTCTGAATGAGAGTTATTTCAAAGCTTTTAATCTCCTGACAAAAGGCGTTGCTGTGGTGACATATGTACATTCAATTTAGCACAAGTAGGTGGAAAAAGGATAGCCCCGATAAAGCTTTTTCTCATTGTTCACTGAGATGTGTTGATGCTTCGCAAGGCTAATGTTGTAGATCACACAATACGTGAACAATACTGTATAATATAACACACACACAAACATACACACAAACACTACTGTATTAGCAACAGATTATACAAATTATAGCTCTCTGTAACACCAATCTGAGCGGCAATTGTTTCCCATAGCGAACAAAGAAATAAACTCCTGCACACTGTTAACACGTACCATCCATTTATAACATGTTTCAGTCAGACAACCTTAGTCAAGCATCTCAGTACATTTTGAAGCTATGTTGTCAACAGCTGCTGTGATTTATCACACAAGCATCTGTATCTACAAACACTGTTTCAGTCACTAATTACTTTATTACTTGTTGGATGCACATTTCATTTGGTTGGATTGCTTCATCTAAGATTGAAAGCAAATTGATGTCATATGTACAGAACAAAATCGGATTCATTCTCATTAGATAGATATGGTTCTCAAAAACCAATATTATTAATATACCTACAATAATATTTTGGAGAGTAGAGAATTAAAAACATCCATTTTAATGGTCACAATGTTACATATTTTGAAACCAACACCAACCAGATTATGGTTGTGAATTTAAGTGCATTCAGTCACTCATGACTGGCATGGCAGAATCATTAAAACTGTTGATTTAACCGCTCATATCTATAAAAAACAGTGTGAAAAGACGTGTGTGTTAAAATGAATAGGCCCTGTGAAAACAATCGGCTTCAGAAGCAAGGAACACTTCATGTATATTATACGAGATTATGTCACTGATAGTTCTGCTGAAGTACTTTGCAGTTTAGATCAAAAGCACCTTGTTTCAAACCACTTTGGAGGCCTGAATCATATCGCACATGCAATCAGAGAAAGAGCCTGTAATTGTTGGCAACTGGGTCAACAGGGATGTGGTTGCTAATGAGGAGGCCTTCCAATAGCTGTTAGTTCTTATCACAGAGGCGGGTTTTGTGCCTTGACAGGGCCAATGAGGGCACACGTCTGGCCATGACCTCATGCATATGAATGAGCCATGCAATGGTAAGACCACGTTGATAGGCTACATTTAAATTGTTCTGACTTGGCTGTCTGAAGTGATAACCACTGCACGCTGTTAGGATCTGAAAACAGATGAGGAGAGGTGTAAGAGTGCAAGAGAGGGAACGATAGAAATGCACACAGATAAAGAGAGAGACAGGATGCAAAGCACACCATTGGAATATTGATGTGCCCCCACATTGGCAGAGACGTTCTAGTTCATGAGGCTGTTAATGACCATAAACCGATGTAAGAACTAATGAGTATAGTATTATAGATGCAGATAACTACATGTACAGAAATCTGTGCCAATTGTGCCACATTCACCAACTAATTACTCTGTTTAAATAATGAGGTCCGCCCCCACGCCCAGCAACAGTCATGAATTCATAGTGTAATGACCACCGGAGAGCTTCCATTGAACCAGCAGCTTGATTACTTTCTTCTAGTATACATACCTGTTCAGTCTCTTGACAGTGTGATAGCTTTTTCCATGTAATGTGACGGCCCTCCTGCTTTAGGGTGGGTGTGTTTGTCTTTGTTGCCTTGCAGCACCATGGTATGCGGAGTCCATTAATGCAACTGGGAGCAGCTGGCCAGTCTCCCAGGGGTGTTTAAGACCTGGCTGTCTCAGCCCACTCTCTGTCCCTGCTTCCTTCCAGCACCATGTTTTTGTTTGGTTGGCTTTGGCCATGTTACTAGCTTAAGTTCTATACGACATCCTCCATTCATCACTCATCCACTCAGCCATCTGCTGACACACTGATGTCACTTATTAACACGCCTCATAACTTTAGCGTGTGTTTCAGTTACTGTGTGTATTGTATGTTACTTAAACTTTTATGCTTCTCAGTGTAAAACGTGTAGCTCCCAGTTTTTGTCATGGCAGCAAGTATGAAGTCCAAAGACTCTCAATGTAGCAAAATACTATAGACTGATATCTGTATTCAGAGAAACCTGTTTTTATGAAGTAAGAGCAGAAACAAATATAGCACATAAATGTTCTTCTTTGTCTGCACTATATATTAACTCCCTCCAGTGCTGCTGAGCTTTCAAATGGTTCCTCTGGTCTGTCAACTTCTATAACACTGTTCAAGCAGGTTTTTACAGATTTTATCCCACTTGGTGTAAAAATGTTGACTGCAGGCTGCGCTGTGTGTAGCTGACACTTTGCGCTTAGTTGTGCTGGGCCCATGTGCTGTGAGAACCTCCAACTTATAAGACCAATTGTACACTGTTCTTTTTATGACAACCATGTTTGCTTTTTTTTTTTTTGATTTCCAGGTTTGGTTGTCTGACAACACAGCAGGTGATTGCAATGTAAGATTTCCACAACTGTGTGTGTGTGTGTGTGTGTCATATCAGGACACACTGCATCCTCCACTATGCTTATCTTGCCACCTGGGTGTTATCATCCCAGACTGTAGTGCCACCCCTCTCAGATTAACATGGACTCTGAGTAGAGATGAGCGGAGGGATCCTTCTGGAAAATTATATGCATGAGGAGGCATTTACAAAATGTTATATACGCTACAATGTCTCTGTACGTTTACATGTCTCTAGATAATTCTGCATATTAACAAGGGTTGAATTTGTGTCATGCAAAGGTCTGAATTGCTTTTCTGAAGAAAGACAAGCAAATGCCCAAACTGAATGAGAATCTTTGTTACTGTGAACATTCAGAAATGCTCTTTTATAGCCACCATCTCTTTGAGCAGTTTCTCTATAGGTGCTTGTTTAAATTCACAGCACCCCTCTTCAGTTCTACAGCATTTTCAACCATGCTACATTACCCTTTACCCACTATGAGCAGTTCAATTTTCTGCAACTATATCGTGCTTAGGCTAAATAGCATAAACTAATATAGTATACACCTACGCTTCTTTCAACAGTTAAGTGTCCTTGACCTATGCACTGCCTCAGAAGCTTTCACTACTTCAGATGAGCCATTTAGGGGCTAAAAGTACATCTGAAAGTATAACCTTTATGCCCCTCAAGCTTATCAAGGCCAGTACTGTAAACTGCTAAAATAAAGCAGTCACTATTGCTTTTGCAGTAGTATGCCCTCCCTGACACTTTTCCTACCCATCATTACCCTGTTTTATGTAGAAACACATCACACCATGGAAGAAAATAACAATCTCAAAGCAATTTCATAGGACCTTTAAATACAAAGAGAATGCTACTTGCATAGCGATCTTTGAAATAGTTTACAGCGCATGGCAGGGCTCTGTCCCTGCAAAGGTGTATTATTGTCAAGGTGCACAGCATTTTTTCCCTAACCTGTGACCATTTGTTATTTTGGTGACATGCTGTGAACTTGATTGCCTGCAGAGGAGCAGGACAGGAGGGTGTGTGTCAGCAGTGGTCAAGCAGTGCAGTGCAACTTTGTGAGGGACTGACACCAGCTGCTACCACACCTACTGGCGATATGTTCCCACTATAGTCTCATCATGTCTCTAAAATATACATTCTGAATCTAAATGCACCAAAGTCACTGCACACATGACTGGCCTCATACATTAATAGTCTGATGCAATGCCAAAATAGAACCTTGAGGTGCAAATCTTGCAATGTTTATACATAAAAGAATGGTTATACCTCTGCAGGAAGTCTAGTGTAGTGACTCATAAAGTATATGGGAAATTAGATACTGTATACTACTTATATTTGATCTTGCCGTACATTTATTTCAGTGCTCGTGTTGTATTATGGATGACACAAGTGACCATTTCCGTCTTCAGACACAAAGCTCTTCATCTTGCACATACTGTAAGGATACATCACATTTGTTGTAAAATCTTCACTCCTTCACAGTTCCTTAATGTGCCTCAGCCCTGCCCACCCCTTTATGTGGAGTACTTGAATTTTTGTGAGCTCTTCTAAAGTGCAGCTAATTGCTACTTTGAGCCGTAGAGGAAAAGCAAACTGAATATGTTTAATACCATTAATAGCACAGAAGCATTGAACATGGGGTACATAATGGAAAACACAATTGCACACTGACAAATATCACAGTCACACAAAAAAGAACATGCACATAAGCCTTTTTTTTTTCCTGAAAGTGTATTCCCTTTTTATGTGCTTAAATGTTTATGCATAAAGTTCTAAAAGCAGTCTGGTATATTGTATGTCTATGTGGTTATATGTGACTGAATGTTTACACAGCTATGTGTGTGTCTCTGTGTATTTACTGAGTGCACATTAGGATCTTTGTTAGAAAGAGATTGTGACTACATTTCTTACCCAATGAAATCTTGAAAGTTTGTGTCTATATATTGTTTGTGTGTGTGTGTGTGTGTATACTTTTAAACGTTTGTATAGAAGGAC
The DNA here is from genome assembly GCA_036024995.1 of Gadopsis bispinosus. Classification (NCBI taxonomy): domain Eukaryota; kingdom Metazoa; phylum Chordata; class Actinopteri; order Centrarchiformes; family Percichthyidae; genus Gadopsis; species Gadopsis bispinosus. The sequence goes on along the minus strand of JAVQJV010014962.1, from coordinate 9,674 downwards.
AAACCACTGCACTGCAGACATTCTAGCAGCTAAAAGCACCCCCTTGTGAGCCACATGCTGCCATCATTACTTAGAGCATGGCCTGGTTCAGCCGCAAGCACTAAACATGGGGTGGTAGACACTGTGCCGTATGGGGTCTTTTAACTTCACAATTGGTTGCCCCAGTTCTGTCAACCCACCCATGGAACAGAGTGTGCACAAATACACTTGGCTGTGTGTGTACATGTATATAAGGCTGTACATCTCTTTGAACGCATATGTTTGTTTGTGTGTGCGTAAGGCTCTTTTCCTTTTGTTGGTGGGTAAACCGATAAGCTCTCACTCACTAGTTCATAAGTAGGCCTAGATTAACACAGAAAAGAAGATTCTTGTGAACATTACCAAGTAGTGGCTGATCATGTCAGTTACATTAAAACAAGTTTCCAGGTCACACCAGGTGTTTTTGCCACTCAATGTTTATGTAAATCATATGGAATCATGCTTTAAGACTTAATAATGTAGATGAAATACCGTCAGGTCCAAACAGACTCAAGACCATGCGTGAACAAGATTTAACCAGCATTCATAGTGTTAAAGTCATTATAAAGAGGTACAAGAGACGTGGTTAATTACTGATTATGGGCCAAGGGAGGGTTTGAAAGTTTGAAGTCAAATATTTCCAGCATGTGTTTAATCAATATTAATCAGTATATATCAGGGTTTTAGAACAGAGCTGCTCCCGCACCTCTGTCTTTAGGCTCAGGGATGGACACAAGGTAGTTTAAAGGGAGCTACAAGAGCAGTGATTAAACCCTGATTGAAGCAAACACTGCTCAGGTGCACAGCATGTATAAAAGGCTTATAATGCATTCCAATTGAAAAGCAATCCAGTCTGACCTTACAGCTCATCTCCTGCACCTGGGCAGTGTGCATGCACAGAGCACACACACACACACACACACACACACACACACACACACACACACACACTGAGCCACTAATTGAGTTCCTACAATAGCAAACTATTACTATTCACTCACTGCTTTTTGAAATTGTAAATAGGAGGAATCACAGGGGAGCACTTTCATTTCCTCTTGCAGCATTTCTCTTTGGGCTTAATTAGCAGTAATGGACACAAGGCCAGTTGGCTTGATGGGCTCATTTGACTTATCATTGTCTTACAGTGATAGTGATTGGGATGTCTAGCACAGCTGGCTAATAAAAGCTGGACAGTGGCTGACACCAGTGTGCGTGCCCACTCACTCCCTTCATCTTTCCCCTGTTGTCTTGATATAGCAGGGCCTTTTAAGAACATAAAGAGAGAGAAAAAAATGATTCTGAAGCACAGATTGAACCAGCCCTCTCTTGCTGCTTCAACCTACATTAATGAAATGCTCTTAATGACTGGTTAGCAAAACCAGTTTTTCTCTCAATTTCACATCTCAAGTTTAACATTATTATTGGATGGATTAATGTAGTGTCACGCGCTAATGGTAGGCTTATGACAACCGGCTGGTTAAATTTAGATAGGAGCTTATCTGCTTCACATTACAGCAGCAACACTGTTTAAAAATACATTCCTACTATAGCAATCGAAAGATTTTGTTCTCAATTATGTAGAACATGTCTGCTAGGTGATCTCCATAAAATTCTAGTTTGTCATGACAGTATTACAATGTATGCACCCCACCAGTGCTCATCTCTGCGACAACCTTTCAAACCACGAAACTGGCTCGTTCCAATCCCAACTGTTGCCGCTGCTTTGAATCTCCATGCCAACCTCTTCCTATATGATGCAGTTGGCTCCTCACTGAGACTAGATGCAATGATAAAGCCAGTTGTCGTTGTATGATTTGGCCGGTGAAAAGCTTATTTGGGCAAGAGATACCCTTCTGCAGCCAAACAACCGTTGGATGTTGGAATGGTCTATCATTCGGCCTTCTGTGCCATTAACCCCACTCAAAAGAGATCAACACAGAGAATCAGAGCTAGCCTCAGCTGCCAAGTGTACCCTGTCAACATATGCACATGACCATGTGCAAACACCTGCATATATACAGAATCCCAGACACATGTACAGTATATCACACATGCATGTTTGTACAAATGTATCATTCCCTACTCTAAAGACTTTGTCTATTCATGACTTCTATGATATGCAATAAAAGAAAATGCTACTGGCACAGGTAACCAATAAATAACCCCTTATTTTACCATTCATCTACTGCCTGTTTGAGAAAGTAAATTAATTATCAGTAATATTTTCAAAAGGTTGATGTGTATTTATAGAGTTGGATGAGATAGATACATACACACACACATACATATATATATATAATCTATGTATTTTAACAGTTTGGTAGTCAGAGTTCTGATCTTGCATTTGAAATATTGGTGTCGAGCTATACCGTTTTATTCACAGCTGGATCACAGATTCTCTCTTTAATACTCATCATCTTATTGTGAATTTATTAACAAGAAGGTTTAGACTTGTGCAGGGATAGAAAATGCTCAGTGCTACACAGCACTTGTTGCCCATGGCAGTGCTATTCTCAGTTCCCAGATTGTGGCTTTTAAAGCTCCATTTATTTTAAAGTGTGCATCTGTGGCTTGAAAACCTTTAGTTCATTGCAATTAGGGCTCTGATTCTAATCGCCGGTGGCTCATGTGACGATAATCAAACCAAAACCCATTCTGATTGACCCTGACAGATTGTCCACTAGTGAGCTATTCAGTATCTGCCTGACTGTGTTTGCAGTCTTAGTGCAGTCACAGAGTTGGGTCACAGAAAAAGGCAAACCAGTTACCAAACTGTGTGGGAGGTGCAGAGATTATTGGCACCAGTTTGTTGCTGAAAGGCACCAGAGGCCCCTGCAATATGAACGAGATTAAAGGTTAAACAAATACCAGAGGATTTTCCTATTTCAAAATATGGATGGACTGTATGTGCACTAATGCCATAATCCTCCTATAATGCTGTCAGCTAATTTGATTGTTTCCAGGTCTTGGGTTAAAGATGAAACATACCCAATCCTTTCTTATTTATGCCATGACATTTTGACACAATAATCCATTGTGAAGTATCTGGGGAGACGAGATGATGTCGGTATGAGTAATGTATTAATATATACTTGTATTGATTATTCTTATATATTAAAAGCCTGCTTTTGAGTCTGTTATCAGGTTTATTGGCTTTACATCAAGTCTAAAAATATTTCTGGTGAGTTATTACTGCATCCTTGGAATTAATGTTTAAAGAACATAATGAAAGGGTTAAATTTATCCAAAAAAAACCTGAGGGTAAAGGGGGGTATTTCCCTTGAGATAGGCTGTGTGTTAAATGGTTGCATCCCTGGTCATTTCACCTCTGCAGGGCATTGATCCCGTTCATCTTAACTGTACACGTGAGGCACCTCTCTTTTTTTTTTTTCTCCCTCTTGTGCAAACATATGTGTGAATGTGCCTGCTAGACTCTCTCTCACTTGCCGCTCCGGGTACTGCAGATTCCAGCACCGAGGCATTGCTGCTCTGAAGCCACATCCAATTTTGTAGCACAGCCACATGCTGCACGATGCACAATGCACACATGAGCTGGCATGAAACACAGTATTTCAATCTCTCCAAAATAGTACAATGCATAAACATACTTTAGTTGTTTTCATGCTTCTTTTGAGGGAGCTCCCAGTAAAACATTTTGACGGGGGGAGTATATTTGCTTACTCAGCTTAAACAAATGCGCCTTTATTCCACCACTGATATTGTGGATGTTTCGAATGACTACGGTAGACTAGAATAAAATTGTCTGCGTATGCATGCATGTATATCTTTGTGTGTCTTTGGGCTTTTTCTGTCTTTTGGCTGTGAGCTGGAATGGACTGTTTCTGTCTGGACTGATAAGAGGAAACCGCTTACATCCCTCTCTTATCACTCTGCTCAGGGCTAATATCCCTTTTATTTATTTATTTTCTCTCTTTCACTCATTGTCACCCTTTGTTGTTGGTGGACTGGGAAGAGGTTCAGCGACTTATCAATGGTCTCTCTCTTTCTTGTCCTTCGTCGTCTTTTCTTTCTGCCTTTTTCCTTTTCTCCCCGTCTGCTGCTCAATGCCAAAGTACTCAAAGCTTTGAGTGGCAACAGACGGTAAACTCATCAAAAGATCGTGTTTACTCAGAAGCCAGAGCAATTTATAATTGAAACATGTAAGATTCGCTCACTTTTAGCATTTTTTTGATGATAGCGTGTGTTTTGTGTGTGTTATCTCCTCAGGCCTTTAAAAACAAATAACACTGCCAAAGTAGGTTTGCTCACCCTCCCCAACACACACACACACGCACGCACACACACACGCACACACGCACACACGCACGCACACACACACACACACACACGCACAGACACACACTAGTGATTTTAGTCTTCTGATGGGGGCAGAAGGTGGGATGGGATCAACATGCTAGATTTAAGTTTTCAATAACTTTGCTATGCTACTTCCTGTTTTGCTCCCTTTTGATGACTTTCCGTTGGCTTGGATTGCATTTCGCAATGTATTTGCTGGAGAGACAAATTGATTTCTGTTGCAACGTGTGATGTGCTGATGCCCGTCTGCCTGTCAAATAAGAGATGCAAATTTAAGGCTGCATTCCCACGTATACATGGGAGAATGAGAAGAGAGAACACACACACACAAACACACACACCGTAAACACTAAGAATACATCACAAGGATAACAAACACAGATGCTGTATGCATGCACTCTCTGACCAGTAGGCATCACTGGCTGTTTTCATATGCGAATTTTCTACATTCAACCATAAGTAATAATATGAAACACATTTGGCCCCGTGCCAGAACACAGCAGCGTCAAGGTTTTATTTGCATTTTGGACTTTCAACTTTCCAGCGCACATCACCCTCCTGTAAATTGTGGGTAAAATTACACATAAAGGAGGTTACGCGGTGATGATACATTTAAATACAGCCATTTTAATAATAAACACTTTCCATTGACTTTTCCTTTGTGATGGCCATGTTTGGACTGTTCAGGTGTTCAGCCAGCATATTTAAACGTGCTTCACAGTTTATGTGCACCCCCGTACATGAATATACATTTGCGTGTTACACATACACTCAGTGGCCACCTTATTAGGTACACCTGTAAAATCTAACTGAATGCAATACAACAGCTCAGCCAAACATTTGACCTTTACAAAGATAACAATGTTAGGTTTTGACTTACACTGTCAGAGAGGTGTTCATTTAAATATGGAGGTTGAGGTTTGCAGTGGAATGCACTTGAGCACGACTGCATTATATTGAAAGGTGTTTCTTATGTTTTGCCCAGCCCATGTACAAACATGAGGGGTGAAGAATATTCAAACACATTTCAGTATAATACAGTCCAGGTGCACCACCGCCGACTACACACAGCACGCATACCTATTAAGTGCTGTATTTAAACATCTTCACCTCACATGCCTATGATATGCACACCTTACACTTTAAGTATTTAAACAAGCACATGTACACAACATCATGCCCCATAAGTTCTTGTTTATCTTTCTTCATATCCACTTTTGAAGCATCTGATCTGTGCTGAATGTGAATCACATGCAAACCACTGATCCGTGCCTTTCATCCTCAACACATGCACTGGATACGAAAGCCACAGTCGATGACGAAACAGGGGATCCAAGTAATGTTAATCTGATTGACTACTTGAAAGGATGCAGTGATTTAGTGACTACACAGGCACTCCTGGACACACACACACACATATCAAGTAGCATCCCTGATTGTTTGATGTTTTTATCCTGTCTTGCATCAAAGCAATATCTCTTTCAAAGAATCCGTCCTTCTGGATAAACATATGCTATCCATGGCTATGGTCCGCAGTAAGTGGCTGAATGATTGAATTATAGGAGTCTCTTGTATTTGTTTGTATTATTGATGGTAACATTATCTATTTGTCCCCAATCCCCCGTTCTTCATATACTGGGAAAGAATAAGAAGAAATTTGATGGATTACTCTATGCATCATCTCCTTCCTGAGGAGAACTCAATTGAATCGTACCCTCAGCTCACTTATTTCCCTTTTTAAAATAATGGTAGTAAATATATATAATATTTAAAAGGTATCATAGGGACAGAATAATGATTCAGTGAATCAGAGCGGTTCAAGGTTATGAAGTTACCTTGCACTCACCTTTGTGCCTGGGAAGCTCTTTGGCAAGCTTTGGCAAGTGATGAGGATCGAAGAGGCTAAAGAAGCGCACCTGCGAATGAAAGCAAACCAGCAACCCTTTACTACTAATATCTAGCCTGGGAAAATGAATTAGTAATGCTTGCTTGTATTGCACCTGCTACTGCCAATGCCAAATTTTAGTGAGAAACTATAATATAGCTTTTGAACTGACTGTGTAATAGAATGTGACGCAGTGAAATGTTTAAAGGAACCATACGTGATCATCCGTTAAGAATTTCACTTTCCGTTTAACAATAACTACAGACTCTTTTATTTCTGTTAATTATGTGTTTAGTCTGAACTCAGACCAGAAAATCATGCAGCAATAAGTAACTGCTCAATAATGATCAGCATAACATCAACATGTTGAGGTCATTCGGGCTAAATATACCATCTGGCTTTATTTGCATTCAGATAATGAAGGGATGTACTCTCTGTAGGATGGCAGTCTTTGTCATATATTCTTTCTTTGTGATTACAGAGATCATTCTTGTCGGGTTTAAATGTGTCTATCGTTTTGTAGTTTTTGACAAGACCCTGTGGTATTTCATGGTGTTATATTTTTATGCGGACCTGTGAAGCACCCCCAAACTCTGGTACTGAAGGGTACCATAGAATTAAAGTTTACTTGCGTACTTGTAACACTTTTTTTATGCATTTCACACAGCCTGACAAATCCCAGTGTTAAAATGTGTTAACTGAGTGGCCTTTTGTTTGAACATTTACATCTTCCAGCAGCCTCGTAACACTATGCGAGAGTGTGGGAAGTTAGACTGCATCTGCATACTATGTTAAACATTTAGAATGGCTACTTCTATCATTATTTTCATAATTGGGCATGTTTTGGTGTCCCTGAAAATACATCCATGGGATCCTTTGGAGCTTGGGCTAAAATTGAACTTGTAAGTCACGCTCGACTTTTCAAGCGTGCGAGTGCTGAATAAGGTTCTGCAAAGACTTCCAAAATAAGGATTATCGTGGTGCACATGCATGTTGATCTTTATATGCATTCACTTGTGAACCTGTGCGTGTGTCTTCAGTGAATAAAGCTATAAAATGATTGGTTTGTTGATTTTGTGAGCGTAATACTAGATAAGAAGAATCTAACATCATTATGCCTTTTTTCTTGTCTCTCTTCTCCCTCCCTCCCTCCCTCCCTTCCAAATCTTTTTCGCCCCATCGCTTCCTGTTTCCTCTCTAACAAGGTAAGAGCCAAGTGTCCAAATGTCTCCTACACCCGTTAGTACAGTGTCATCACCTTGTCAGATTTTCTAACATCCTATTTCCCTGCCCTCCCCGCACAAAAGCAAAGTTACCTTGAACAGTGGGATCCTTCCACTAAGACTGCACAAACAGACAACAAACCAAAGCACTCATACTCTTTCACTTGTCTCCAATGTGAGGGGCTTTGCAATTTTTTTAGAGTCTGGTCATTACTGCTTCTGCTTGGATTTGGGCCTCTTAATTTCTTCATTCCCTTGGAGGGGAGACATTTTGTGCCAAGAGGTAACCATTTTAAATATGCTGATACCATATCTGGACAGGCTCGTTCTAATTTTAGCCGTGCTGTATATGTGACGGGAAGTCTGATCTTTTTATTTATTATTATTAAAGAGAATCAAGGGACTGCTTTGAGGTGATAATTTTCCTCCAATGAAAGGTTCTCCATATGAGCAGACAGAGGTGATATTCATCTGTGAAATATTTATCAGCTTCTCAGGGACATGATATAGAATAAAAGAAATAGCCTCACTTTCACTGTGGAGGCTTGTGGATAGATCAACTTACCGTGTGTAACAGACAATGTTTTGTTTCTTTAGAGCTTATTAAAACCCAGTTGTATTGTCTAACACATCGTGATACACAGAAACAAGACTTATTCATATGCTGCAGGTATTTTATTAACTTAACAATAAAACCTCAACTGTCTCTCCTCTGTAAAGAGCCCACTCCACTCAGCTCTAATATTTCCAAATTAAATTACTTACCTACAGTATTTTAAATGTAATGTTCTCACCCTTCTTTACCTTTTATTCTATCATGTTGTTGTAGTTTTACAAAGGTTGTGATTTTTTTTTTCTACACAACTCAGACTCATTATGTCAGAGCGATAGACTTCAGGATTATCCTGAAGTGTGAATGCCATCCTTATCCTTCCCTCCATTCAGAAGGCTTTTGCATTTAACCACTCAGACAGTGAGCATCAATAAACTCTATTAAAAAGCTATTTTTCACACATACAGTATTACTCACATGCACTCAACAATTGTGAACAGTGTGATGGGGATGGCGAGGTTGACTAACTATTAGATTATTCAATTCAATGGGCTTTTAAGACAGTATTCCCCTGCTTTTTTTGCATTTCCGCTTCTTCAATTATTTCTGTTTTGTTGTATTCTATGTTGTATTTTATGTGTTTAATGTTCTTTTTTAGTGTGTAGCACTTTGTTTGATTTGAAAGATGTTTCCCTCTGACCAAGCTTTCAGAGCCAAGCTTTACTCTGGGAATCTGGGGGGGAAAGCATTTCTGCACTTGAACCTCTGACCACACGTATGGTTACAGCTAGGTGTGGTCAGATATTGGCTGTTGTAATTGTGACCCCACCCAGCTGCACACCACTACACAGGCCGTGGGAAAAGGATGTAGGGACTACTAGTTGGCATGCAAGTAATATTATTTGTCTGGGTGCAGTTACCCTTTGATGCATTCCATTATTGAATTAGACTTAAGGTTGAAAATTCATATAAGCAATGTACTGGATCTGAGTATCACTATAATCAGCTCTTGGTTTGAGCTAAAGCTAAAATCCAATGCTTTGATTCTCTCTTTTATTTCACCTATGATTATAGATAAAATTAATACCCTCCCTTTTCTTTTCTTAATGTCCTGTCAAATTATCGTTTCATACACGCACACAGACAAACACAAACACACAGCTTTCCTTCCCAATAGGTCATCCACCTGCTGTGCTACATCTGTGGCACTTTCTCTTTTTCTCTGATTGGCTTGGAAGGAAGTGGCTGAAGGCCAGCGCCACTGAAGTGTGTCTGTGTGTTTGTGTGTGTGTTTGTGTTTGTATACGATGTTATGAAGAACTATCCCTCTGCTGTGGGCTTTTGCTTCCTGCTGTGAGGGATTTTTGGGATGTGCACATGAAAGGGATCTGTAAAGGTTCCAAAAGACAACACGCCAACACAGAAAGTTGCACACACATACTGTATGTGTACACACACAGACACACATACAAACATGCTTCCCATTATTTCTGATGAGACATGCTCTGATTACCTAAGATAATCATCCACCATAATTATCTTTGATGAACAAACTGAAGCACTGCATTACAGTGTGCTATTAGAAATGCATAAGATATTAAATTAACAACAGTTAATCGGCATATATAAACATTACTGCTCTATTGTCAGACCACTGGCATTCTATTTCCAGCTATTG
>JAVQJV010014947.1:0-18137 GCA_036024995.1 Gadopsis bispinosus | reverse complement strand
ACACACACACACACACACACACACACAGGGTTGTTGTTGGTGCTTTGTCACCAGTCGTAATTGATTGTAATCACCATTCCTTCTTGGCAAACCTCCCCTGTTCTTGAAGTGCAGACTATTGCTCATTATCTAAGATGGGATGGACCTATGATAATCTATCAACAATAACAATGGAGCCGGATGTTTTCTTCCCTCTCTAATCCTGCACCTGGATGTATTTCGGGTCCAGCTGATTTCTGCAATTGATATACCATAGGCTAAGACAATTCAACTTTATGGTCTGCTGTAGAGCCCCACACTGCTTTCTCATTAGACAATTACGCTGACATGATTTTTGAATGAGATCATTTATTTCAAAATGTTAATTCCAGAGTATAACCCATTATAAATTATTCTTACTCATACAAGCCTTGAATTACCTATTGCCAGGGCCTGGCAGAGACATGCAGACCCCATCATGACCAAATGGTGGCACTGGAGCCTCACAAATGTAGACCCGCCTTCTCATGGCCAGGCTGTCGGACTGATTCCAATCCAAGGTTTGAAAAGCACTTGTCTGCTCTAAATTGTTCTTATAAAGAGCTTGGAAATACTTGACTTTTCTCCTTATGTGGTTATGGATTTCCTTTTTGTACAATTAAGTGCCATTAAAAGCTAATGTATCCTGTTAAACCACATTAAGGTGTTGGGGTGGACAGTGGCAGTCATCCATCCGCATATTGTGAATAGGAGCCCACTTTTGGGGCATTTTTTGAAATCTATATCAGACCATTCAGAAACCTCAGGATGAAAAGGATCAAAAGGGAAATGTCCACATGGCTGCTGATTTTCTGGCTGTAAGACCACCCACAGCTGCTTGACATGGATGAGCTAGGGAGCAATGCAATGATGAAACAAAACCGGTCTGTGTTTGACTCGACCAGGCTCACACCAGTATAGTATCTAATGTGAAAACCGTTTTGATTTTTGTGTGTGTTATGTTAATTATGGATTTTTTTGAAGAGTAATCATGAATAATGCTATTGATAAAATTCTATTAAATTCACTTCATTTTTTATTAATATATTTTAGTCCCACTGTTATATTATAGTACAACGGTATTATATTGTAAACCTTGATGCCAATTGTTAACAGCCTGTTCTACAAATAAGGCACAAACAAGGGCCTGTAATTGGACATTACAGCTCCCACCAGGGGTCGTCATGGTGCCCTTAACTGCCAAGGTTATCTGACAATTAACAAGTTCATAGCACAACATTTATTTTAATTTTATTTTGAAATGCTAAAAATGTGTAAATTGAGGGAACATCTTTCCTGCACTGAATTCCTCACATGTCTGAGCTTTCAAACACTTTACAAATATGAAGCTCTGTCTATGGATATAAGCAATGTCTGAATCTAGTGTTTGTAATGCACACTGTAGTTTGGAGCACATCTCCATAGAGGTTAATGAGGGGGCACTCTGAAGTAATTAAAGCGAGAGCATTATAAGGCAGCAGTTTCACATAAGGTACTCATGGCAACAAACCCCATACTTAATTAAAACGCATCGCTGACAGAATTCTGTATCTTCTCAAGTAATCTGCTCTGAAATTAATAAGGAGGGAGAATTAAATGACTAATGTTGGCAAAGAAAGGCTATTTTCTTTCTGCAGTATGCATGACAGGGGTCTCTGAAAAATACTTCTTCTGGTTCTCACCGTAATCTGATTCCAATTTCACTTATGGTGTGACACTGTAGTGACAAGCCAGGGGAGCGTTTAATTGAAATGCCCGTGCTTTTAATTGGATTCCATTAAGATGTGAAATTACCTCCCGAATTACAGTCTTGTACCTTTAAATGCTGATACAGAATGGTTTCCAACGGTGATCAGTTAAGGAGCTGAAATAATGCCTCCATTCAGTTTTGCGCATCACAGTGTGCTGAGGCAAAAGAACAGTTTGGGATTTAAAGACAAACTGTTGCAACTTGGGGCCTTGCATTTCAAAGACAGACAGTTATCTAGTGAAATGAATTGTTGTTTTTAACAGGATCGTGCTTGAGAGACAATGCAGTACTTAAGCATGCCCCTTTAGTACCAGAGATATCTCAAACTCTTAACATTTCGCAGTTATGGTATACACTGCTCTGTATCATGATACTGTATTTAGCCCCACAAATGCCGATCACCAATAATACAGTGGCTGCCAGATATCCATTGCAGGGCAAGTGAACCAGGCATTCATGATATCATAGTTAAGCTGAAGGTGTTACCATCAGGCTGACATTTTCAGGTAATGTGTGGGTGGTAGGCAGCAAAGCTTCCTTCACCTCCTTGAGGGTTGTGCTCTTCCAACCTCCTACATTGAAATTTGTGAATTTTCCCATTCTGGGGCCCGTGTCACCCTGCTGTGGCTGCGCAAAACATCCCTGCCTCCTCCACCTACATCCATGACCCCCTCTGGTAAGCTTGGAGTTCATCCCTTTCACTGATTAGTTTGCTGGCAGATTGAATGCCCATGTCTACAGCCCCGTGTCACCCGGGCTGGCTCTACCTGTATGTGGTTGGATCAGCAGGTGGCTGGCACACTGTCCAGCCTGATACTGAAACCATTATTTATACATAGCCGTTCTCTGTGTGCTCCGCAAAGCCATGTTTCTCACCTCAGACAGAATGGAACGAATTAATAGATAATTAATAGATGTAAAAAAAAAACAGACAGATTAGGCCTCGATTTATGCTGGAGATGTACTGTTTTGGAATAACTAGTTGTTTGTTGATGTCTTGTGATTCTAGAAGTCACATTCTGTGTAAGTGAGGATCCTGAAAATGTGAGGTCATTAGCTGCTTCTCTGCCAAAACCCCCTCTCGTGTGCATGCGTGTGTGTGTGTGTGTGTGTGTGTGTGTGTGGTTTGCGTGAATTCACATGTGTTTGTTTGTTTGTTTACTGTGCCACCGCTGGCCCAAGTTGGAGCCACAGGAGTGTGAAATAACAAGCACAAGAGGGATTTCACGCCTTTAAAGAGCTGAAAAGGTATGTTTTTGTCAGACAACTCAGTCCATTTCCATCCCAGACAAACTTTGTTTACTTCCCGCTACTCACTGCCTACCTATTTCCTAAAACCCCATACAATTTAACGGCAACATTATATATGGGTTCCCACGGGTATAGTGTGTCCAGGTTTGCTTATGCTACATCTCTGGCCTGTTTTATCGCTGTTATCAATGGCACACGGTGCATCATTAGAAAAAGACAAACAGGCCAGTTTCCTTTGGAGGGGGCGGGGGGCAGACGCTCTGACAGAAAATCAATGCTCGGTTTCCCATGAGCACCTAATTAGCTGGACACTTGTGCACTGTTGAAACGCAGGCCGGATCTCTTTGTCTGCTGAGTCGATCAGGTGAAATGCATGAAAGACACCTTCAGTGCTGATAAAGTGTCGGAGAGGTGAGGAGTAAACACATAAGTGACACTTATTGTCTAGCACGTCTCACACCCACTATATGCTTTGGCAGACATGATTTGAACTTTATCGTCCATGCCACACTGAGGGCAATATATGCAAGTAAGCTTTCTTATTTCATAAATACCTCCATTGATATTTTGTGTAAATATATATATATATACATATATATATATATATATACAGGGGTCTAATGCTGAGATTTCATTCAGTTCGCTATAACACAGGGTCAGGATACAAGAGCTGAATATAGAATCGCTCAGCTTATGGTCTAGCATAGCTCTGACTCAATTGCTCTCTCACCAGAAATTCTAAACATTCAATAAAAAAAGGGAAGAGGTGGGTAAAAAAAAAAATCTAAAATGTCCAATCTTATTCTATAACCTGTTAGAGTGACACTTGCGAATTTCCACTATGGACAAGGTGGCAGTACAAACGCAGATAGACGAAGGGGAATAAAAGGGCCTTCTCATTACAAACTTTCTGGAAATGTCAGCCTTTCATGCTTTTGAGAAGACCTATTTCATATCTATTACAGCAGGCATTCTGTGTCCGATATTTCAGATTTCAGTCCTCCCCGCACTGCAAATCCTCTGCCAATCTTCCGCCCTTAAGAATCTCTGCCAGCCCCGATGCATTATTCCCCCTACCTCCTCTCTCCCCCTTTTGATGTGACAGAACAAACCGCGACCTATTAGGATTAAGGCTTTGAAAAGATCTTTGAAGCCGCTCAAGGTTCCTTTAAACTGGGGAATGACAATATGAGCTGTGTGGCAGCAGATGCTGAATGGAGTGACTGCTAGTCCTCCTCAGCGAGGTCTGCTGTCACACAACACCCGGGCACTCACACATGCATCTGTGAATGCACGCACGGACGCACGCACAAACTTGCACCATCCAGGCTTTACCCAAAGCACTGCAGTTGTCTTTTACAGTACATGTATTGTGCTCACAAATGCAGGCTTGGCTCGGCACGTTTTTTTTTTTGCAGTGTTTTGCTGTGAATTGTCAGTGCTGAGCTTGGCTCCGAGCCTTTGCTGTATCTGAACTGCTGCCCAGGATTTCTCCTTTAATGATGTGTTTCTGTTTGGGACACAGCCCTGTCAAAAGCATCATTGGAGGCAGGAGGCTGCAATGTGAAGGACGGGGATAAACACGGAAGGATGTGGGCTGCTGGAAACTGACATGAAAGACAGAAGTCGTAACCCACTTGTGTGTGCCATGTCGGTATGAGTGCATGCGAATGAGAGTTCTGTGTCTCCCTAAAACATAATGGCATGCTGTGGGAGCAGTTTATCTAGCTGAAAATTAAAGCAGTTCAAGGTGTCTCACGTCTCAGCGTGAAGATGCTCAAAAGCACAGAAGAATTTTCATTTCATCTTTTTTATGATGCCTCAACACTGACAGCGCATCTGATGATGCTGGAATGATGGAATGCTGCACTGATGCAAAAGAGAGCAAATTAAGTAAAAATGACACCCTGAATGCTACCTATACACTTTACTTCAGTCACACAGACATGGCAGAGTGCAAATACCATCGCTATACATCTCCCACAATCAAAAAAGAATTTAGCTTTCTTTTATCTAATCACTCCTCTGAATATCCCTTATCATACCTGCCTCGCCCCCTGAGGTAGCCAAGGACAGATGCGATATCAAATATTCAAACTGGGTGATTCCTGGAGAGATTTATCAGGGCAAATTTCACAGGCGATCCCATTTAGATATTCACTGTCTATTTTGTGTGGTGTCTGGGTGTTAACATGCCCCGGTGTGAGATGTCACCGAGAGACAGTCACTACAGATAGCTGCTCTGTGGAGAAATGAAGCCATGGGACACACAGGGTAAAGGCTTCTCCGTACACAGTCAGAGAGACAGGTTCTCAGGGAGCTGCCACCATAGAGCACATATTGATCTGCCATTGCATCTTATCTGTGTGACTCTAGATTAAAATGCTCGACACTGGCTCTCCCTCTCTCTCCCTCACTTTCTCTCTGCCAGGCTCAAGGCCTTTCTATATCCCTGAGTGGAGGAGCTCTAATCTCCCCATGAAGTAGTGGGAGCCTATCACTGGCAGAAAAACGCACCGTCCTCGCTGCAAAAAAAAGGGAAGCTCAAAAATTAACCAGCTTAAAATGCTCCCCATCTACGTAGCAACTCGAATGATAATCAGGTTTGTTTGTTTTCCTTTACAGAATGTTTGCTCTGTGAGATTTCTGACTTTTCTCTCCACCCCTCCACCCCTTTCCCCCCACTCTTTCTTCTTCTTCGGGCACTGATATCATAATCCAAACAATTGGCTGTTGTAACTGTATGTATTCGTCTTGTGGGAAATGGCTGGGAATCAGATCCTCTCGGGTCTTGTTTAATGTCCTGTCCAAATGAGCAGGGAAGAGTTGAAGCTCTGACAAAAACAGGCAGGAATAAAGGAGAGAAAGCCTGGGCAGACAGATGGATGAGCCCCAGGCTCCAGGGCTTTGACTTTGGCCAAACAAACGTTTGTTTTTCAAAGTGTTTTTATAGTAGGATGGATTAAGACGGATGTGGACCAAAGCCCCCCACCACCCATGCCCATCCGTGGTCTCGTCAAACGGTGCATTGAGAAGAGGGGTCGCACCTGTTAGGGCAGCCCAAAGGAGCAGGACCAGGATGATATTGAGCAGGGCTTTGTGGGTATCAGAGTCAAAACAAAGCTGTCAGCCAGGGCTCATTCATCTTTGATGTTCATTGATGAGGAAACTGGTGGGCCTCAACAGGGCATTGTTTCCTCTAAGTGGTGCCCATTGATAGCCAGAAAGCCACGTTTGTTTTTAGTCTCCGACGGGTGGAGCTCATTTTAAAAGGCTTAATGGTGCATTTAACCAGTCCAAAACACTGTGCTTTGGAGCCCTCCTTGCACCATTGGCTCGGCCCGTCTTCCTGCTTCCTAAATGGCCTATAAACAATAATAAAATGCTAATCATGTGTGAATGGCCAACACCGGTGGGCATGCACGTTTCTTAAAGCCCCGCTGAATGCCTGCTGCGACAAATCAAGATCCAGAAGTGAGAGCATTTGACTGCCATCGTGTCTGCTTCCTGGCCCATTCGCCGCCTCTCCACTCTCTTTGTCATAAAAACCTGGATAGCCTTCATAAAGTGCATTTCTCATGCTATTGTTCAGCTAATCATATCCTCTCCAACAATTTCAGGATGTGACAAGATAAGATAGGGAATATTAATGCCATATCGCCTCATCTCAAATTATGAAAATGTGTGGATGGGGGGGAGGGCATCTGGGGAGGAAATAGAAATCAGTTTTTAGCGCTTTCATTTTGTATATTGCCTTGAAAAGAAAACAGTAATTTACCATGTTATCTACCTCAAATCCTATTAGAACCAGGTTAATTTAGTGGCAGCGATTTCAAAACGGTATCATACTGTCCCATCGGCTGGTGTCTTTGAGTGCTCTCTGTTTGTAAGGTGTAAATGCTCAAATTTAATATCATGTTAGATACCATATCTGACTGATGCGCGATCTTGGATATCACTTGCAGAATGGTGAATGTAGGAACACCACATTAATTAAATTCTCAATTGTAATATGCTTACTATGTGGCCCACCTTAAAATGAAAAATAATCAAATAAATGTAACTGTACTGCAGGTGTAAATCCTTTCTTCTGCTGTGATAAAATTACCAAGTTGCTAACATTTCAACTTTAAGCTTGACCTTAAATGTCTTCTTTTTCTTGTGTATTCTCTATTAGAATATCTATCCATGTGGAGCTGCATGTTTACCACACCAATATAGATCTTGAATTCATGAATACGAATGCCTCTTCCCGCCCTGTGGACCGATGTACTGTGTTCTTGTTGGTTTAAGTCATGTTTCCTCGTCTCTATCTTCCCCTTCCCTTGAGTGATCTCCTGTGTTTCTAGTGTCTCCTTCCCTTGTGTGTCTCCATCCTTAATTGGTCATTGTTTCCCGTGATTGTTAGTCTCCCACTTGAGTTTGATTCTGTTCACCTGGTCCCCTGTATTCACCTGCCTCGTTTCCCCTCATTAGTCCTGTGTATATATGTGCTGTGTCATTGTCGCTACATGTCGATGCTGGTATCAGTTTTTGGACTCTCTAATGTTCCCTGGATGTATCGTTTTTTTTTTGGACTCCTTTCATGTTTTGTGTCTGGACTCTCATTGTACTCCTGTCTCACCTGTGTTGTAAGTGTTCTTGGTTCGTGTAATAAATTCCTAAAGATGCCTTCCCTGTGTCTCGGCTGTATGCAGTTGGGTTCTTCTCCCCCTACCTGCACTCCCGACCGTGACACTTCCTCAAGAGCCGGCCCCCATTGTTGCGGAAAAATATCAAGGGCTCTTGCCTTGTTTCAGCGCAGGTGTAACAAGGATGCACAGCCACATCTTACCTTAAATAAGGGTGTCTGTTTACACCTTAAAAGCACTGGAAGACGAAGTTCTCACAGAGTTGCTTTTCCTCTCCCTTCTGATTGTCTGATTGTTGATTCACTTGGATTCTTAAATGATAAGCCCATATAGAGTCCCGGCCTTTGTTTATGTGGCCACGCATTGGTTGGCTGCCTCCTTAAGCGTGAGGAGATATGCAAGAGCAATCAAATATTTCTATGGCCTGGATAAATGATGGTGGATGGGAGAGGAAGTTTGAATTTTTCACTCCTCATTTGTGGTTCAATTGCCAGAGTGTGTATTGCCTGTTTTTCCGGAAAGAAAATAGATGGCTTTGTCACTCAGTATGCATAAACTGTTGGTCTGTTTGTTGTACGCTGTCAACAGAAATGATAGCAATTCTATTTGTCTTATGAGAAAGACATTGTTACAAAGTCTAAATAGCAGTTTTCACGAAAGGGATTGTTTGTCCATTCTGAAGTTATTTTCGTCAGACATTATGTGACATACAGTATCTCCATCTCTTTCAAATGCTGAAACCCCTGTCACAATGTGTCATGTTGAGAGGAAAGCAGAAAATAAACTTGAAACTTTTTGTATACATATATATCAATTATTGACAGTTTGACACGCTGTCCTCTATCTTCTGCATATAGTGTGTGGAACCCAGAGGTAAGTATCACGCAAAAATCGGATAAAAGTGCACGTAGTTATTATCAGCTACTCATCCAACACTAATAGTATATCACAGAGATTGCAATTTGTATCCAAAATTACACTGTCACACATGCAGTCCCTCCACATCTACCTTGCAGCCTCGTATCATTCAGCACTTGAACCAAACATATATTTCTATCAAGGCGCAGGAGAATAGCATCCTCCGTTTGGCGCAGAGGAGGTGTGTCCCCTTCCATCTTCACGGGAGAGAGACAGAGGGGGAGGAGGGGGGGTACCTATCTTTTGTTCACTCCCCTCTCTAACTGGTAGTGTTTGACTTCCCCCAGCCAGGAGTGGGTAATTCTGGAGCCCTGTGTGAGGTTGTTAGATCACTGAGGCCCAAGACAGCACCATTCTTTGCAGACCCTTGACAGCAAATATGTGGTAATGATATTGTCTCCTGCTGGGTAATAACACACAATTCAGACTGCCACATACTGCAGTCGCCAGGGAAAAAATGGAGGGGAGAGAAAAAAAGAATTACACTGAAGTACTGGAGGAAAATGACCGGAGAAATGTCTTCAGCCTGAAGTGCTATATTGAAAAAAATTCACTGCTGCAGGACACTGCAGTGGGAGCAACTGTTTTATTCCCCTCTTCTCAGACTGCCACAGAGTACAACCGCTATCTGTAATAGGAGTACGGTGGTCTCCATGCAAATGTCCATTTCTGAGCAGTTTGGTTTTTCTTTTTAAAATGGGACTTTTTAATCATCATTTTGTTTTCACTTGGGCATTTTAACAGTCCTGTTCAGTACCTGAATGCTAAATACTATGGTTAGCAACTCTGACTGTTCAACAAAAACCATGGCTTTAAATGACTAAAGCCCTTTGTGCCCATATAACAAACTGCATAGTTAGTGTTTTGTATAAACAGCATTTCCCCACTATGGAGACCTTCCATTGTTAACCAGACCACACTGGCAGCTTCAACCTTGACCTTTGTGTTGCTCCACTTGGTACTCGGCTTGTAACTGTCAACACCATCCATCACTGGCCAATCAGGGCCTGGGATGGGGGCCGCTCCCCCTGCTGTACTGTGAAATTGTGGCATGTGATCCTTAATGTGCGTGAAGTAGTCAAGGCATTGACACAATGCATCAAGCTTCAGGGGGCCTCCTCTGTGCTAGTGTATTAGCCTCCTGCTGTGCCCCTGGCTGCCTGGACTTACTCCTACGGATAAGTTGGAATAATGGTGTTATGTCTACATGCCGCCAAGATACTGGCCTTAACCTTCCCCAGGCACAGGGCTGGCTGTCAATCAAAACCCTGACCAGTTAGACAGGATGTCGAGTAGCCAGCATATCTGGCGAGTCCAGAACACTACTAATATATAAAACCAGATTTCTTTTGGGGTTTCTAATTTACAACGAAAAATTGCTGGTGACAGATATGGAGGCTATTTGGGCAGCCCTCAGCTCCAAATAAACCCTGCACTCAAGTCGTCATAATGATCTCTGGTCTCCTCTGCTAGTGTCCATGATCTTAGATACAGACCTCGCCTCTCTGTAGAGAGAGAGAGAGAGAGAGAGAGAGACTCCCACTCTTTATTCATACATTTGACTGCCAGAGCAGCATTGTGCAATGGGCTAAAATAAATGAGAGCACCATGTAAAAAGCCTTGATACCGCGTGACTTGGTGCAAAAGGGAGGCACATTGAAACGGAAGAATTCATCTTTTCTATCAGCCCCTGCGCTCACGAGTTGAACCAGGTATTCAAATGGGTTCAATCTCAGCCGCTCAGATTTGCATAACACAGACAGATGAACTCAAGTGATTGAATTGGGCTAGGTGGAGTGAAAAAAGGAAAAGAAAATAGATTTCCAAGCGAATTAGGAAATGATGGAAACGGCAAAGGGTACATTATTTATTTTTCACACTGAAATAATTACAGAATTAACCTTTTCCTACCAACGTGACAGCCCTCTAAACCCTCTTTATCACAGTGAATTCACGCTTGCAAAAAAAAAAAAGCCGACTCTTTTGACGAATGAAACAGCAGTGCCTATTATCTCCGCAGAGGCTATTACCTCTCACCGCCATACCTGTGTCTATTTTACCATTGGTCCAAGCTGGTCATCTGATCTGTGCTGGTCGGCGAAGCTCCACCCGGATGTCATGTTTTGTTGTCTATCAATGATGTAACACTAATGCCTGCGCAACTTCCTCGTGACTGGCAGTGACCACTACAGTCCACAACACTGCAGGAGGGGAAAAAGCAATTTCACGGTTCACTCTGTGGTTAATGTGCTGCTGTAATCTTTAGAGAGGCTTGTCTTTTTTGTTTAAGTTCCACAGAATAAAGGGTCGGACTATCGTAAGCTCAGGCCAATTAATCAAAGGTGGTGGGAAGCCATCCACTGGGAATGGGCCCCGGTGAAATTGTGTGTGTGTGTGTGTGTGTGTGTGTGTGTTTGGTTGAGCGAATAAGTTCTTTCAGTCAGTTTTTCATTTTGTTGGTGCATGCGTTGACATCAGCTGGTGTGTATGTATTTACCTGAGGGAGGAGGTGTACTTTACTGAGTGTACCTTTTGTGTATGTTTGTGTGCTGTGCTCACACAGTCAGGTAAGCCTCTCTAATTGCTGCAAGGTGCATTAGCACTCAGCCACCTCTCTCTCTCTCTCTCTCGCTCTCTCTCTCCGTCTTTGTTTTTTCTCTCAGTGCCAGTCTGTGGGCCAGAAGACAATCAGACCAGAAGGGTCATTTTCTGCAAGAGCTCACCTCCCTCCTCCAAGCCTCGCCGCTGACAGGCTCACGCTCGGCAGGAACCCTAAATTAACACTTGACGTCTGCGAGGCTCAGTCCTGATGAGGCTGCAGAGAGACAAAATGTCAGAAAACAAACACTCCATCATTTTTGCTTCATTTCCTCCACCGCTGGAGAAAAACACTCACCTGGAGGGCTTGAGAGGGCTGCGGTGACATTCACTCTCCTATCTGTTGCCGTGGATCAGCCCTGGTGCCTTTGGGCCAAGGTGAGAGGCTGAGACCAAATAAGAATTGAGGGATGCTGAGCAGGAATTGGTAATTAAGTAACTGTTATCAAGAAGCAAGTGGAGGGTGAACTGAATCATTTGGCACCTGTTGGGATCAATTATCTAAACTCTTTATTTCAACACATTAAGACAGAAATTGGATTATGAACTATAAATGTTGGAGTGTTCAAAATGTATTTGTCAAGTGTACGAAATACATATAAATGTTTTGCTTTTGAATTTTTTTTTTGCAAAAAATGAATTTCCTTCTTTCCCTGGATTTGGATTGCATTCACCTCCGTTCAGCCATTACAAAGTAGATGAGTTGTTTTCCTGAGCACATCAACAACAACCCTTGTAATTATTCCTCACTAGGGATGTGCACAACACTAGGACTCAACACTGTAGAGTAGTATGATACTATTTGAAGCCTACTTCAAACACAGTGCCCCCAGCGAGTTCTGATAGCGCCAGTGTCTATTTTATTATTTGCTTTATCTCTTTGTTGCGTGAGAGTTTATTTGTTTACATGAGAGGGATTGGAGGTTTGGTGATCTGAGCAAATTGCAGCAGAAAGTACTTCAGATGGGAATGACTGTAATTAGCATGCTCTTAAATGTGGAACGCTCTCCTAATGTTTTTGTTTACGTGGGGCAGCTGATCTGTGACTCGGTGCGGGGGCGGCCCACAGGCAGGTTAAAATCACTTGTCATGCCAGAGATCATCATTATGAGCTTACAATTGGTCAGTGTTGAGGAACAATCAATGCAGCGCCAGGTAGACACTCTACAACCAGCCTATGCTGTCAGATTTTGAGTGTAATTTTGTATTTATAGTTGTGTTTTCCAGAGTGGATAATTTGAAAATATGAGTGCGTTTATGTGTGTATGTTTGTGGTCATGCTCATATGTTTTGGCTCATGTTTGTTCCTTTTTCTAAGCTTACTGAGCTGCCTTTCCTTAATCTCTGCATCTACACTGAAGCGTACAGTACATTCCACGACACTCATTAAAAGTCAATTAAGAATTTGCTGGTGTGCCCAGTTATTCAGTCAGTGATTATATTTCACTGGAGGATAATATCCAGGTAAATTAAGATTTCGATTGAATTCAGCCCTGGTTGTCGCTGCATCTCCATTTCACATTGTGGAACAATTGAGATCTTATCATGGATTAAAGTGGGGGATATTACACCTAATTTAAAATATGCACATCTACAACTGCATGTGCAGCTTAAGCATCTGCCATGATATTGTGAATAAAAAAAAAGAAAGAAAAAAGAGTGAAACAATTAAATGCCTTATGCACAAAACTCAAAAGGCTGTGAGATACAATTCATTAAACTGGCAGAGGAATTCAGGGCGGAAACATGGCCTTAAAGAGTTCTTGAGAGAGATGAAGGGAGGCGGCTAAAGAGACGGAGACACGAAAGGAGCAAAGAGGAGACAGGAAGTTGGGAAACATTGCAAAGGGGGTGCCATGGTAGTCAGGTGACAGCGTGACAAAGTTGTGCTTGTTTAAAATGGAAATCTTCCCAGACTTCCTCCCTCTTGCCCTCTCTCCCTCCCTCAACCCCCTTGGAGCCCGTTGCGAACGCTAAGCTCCGGCATCTGAAGTGGCAACACTTGAGATGGTGAAAGTGACAACATCTTAACATAAGCTGAGGGGCTAAAGTGAAAGTCAGTGCAAACCCCCAACCAACCTCTCTTTCCACCCACATCCTTCACCCCTGCTCTGTCATCTCTCTTACTCCCCCGCCACCCACCCACGCCTGGGCCACACAGCAACCATGCTGGGGCTCCTTGGACATCCAACCCTTCCTTCTACATGGGAAACGTTGCAGGTAGATAGGAGGGATGAGACGACTCGTGATTTAAAACGTGAACATAAAAGGTGAAAAGTTGAGAAGAAAGGAGGCATCTCTCTTCGTCTCGTCTCTTTCGGTGTTCACTCTCGACGTCGATCCTGCCTTACACTTCCAGTCACAGGTACCTCCAAACAGAACTGGAAGCATGTAATCCGCCCAAATCCAGCCTCTTCTGAGGAGTGTAAAACCAGGAATGTTCTGTGGGGGTCACTGGATTAGACAGAATTCATGGTGGTAGCTTGGCTTGAGAGGCGGAATTAGCGGAGTAGGGAAAAAAGGGAGAGGAGTCTGAACTGGTCTTGTATTAAAATGAGCTTACCAGGTGGTCTCCCTCCCAAAAGTGGACACAGTGTGTCAAGTAATCTGAAAAGCCCCCGGGTGTTTGTTGTGCTCATTGGCCAGAGGCCTGGTAAAAAGAGAGAGCGAGGGGCTGAGAGAAAGCGAGAGAAAGCGAGAGAAAGAAGGGGGGGGGGGCTGGGTAGGGAGGTGGCACTGATGTGGCCATTGAGGCCTCAGTGAAATGTCTGTCAGGCTTGGTTTACCACAACCACAGCAGTGATTAGGCCCCTTTTGATGACAGGTTTAGTTTTCTGTCCACTGGCAAGAAAGTGAAAATGGACAAGAGGGAGGGGCAGGGGAGCAGGGTTGGGTTGCATTGGGAGACTTTGGGGGTGGGCGTTTACGCACTGTTGCAGGAAAATGGGAGGGGTGGAGATGGGGGGGTGTATATATTAATGTCTTGCACCGGGGAGCTCCTACGTAATTTCCCAGCGGGTCGTGGGGTCAGGTTTGTATTTAGTTAGTGGTAATGATCTCGTTAGGGATCTGAATGGACCACCGTCTAAGCCCATTGAGGACAGCGAGTGTGCCTCCCCATCCCCCACCTCTGCCTGCCTTGTGTGGGCTTACACAGCCCGTGAACTGTGATTAATGGACTTCCAGGGCTTAATAACTTGCAAAACAGTATTAAACAAGGGAGGCCCCAGGACAATCGGAGAGGCTACCCAGGCGGAGTAGGAGGTGGCTGTAAACAGTGCCCGGCAACAATTGCAATGCGTGGAATTAATTGAGATGGGCCACTCACAATGCTACAGCTGGCTAGTGGCAGGGAGCCAGGCCTGGGAGAAAGCTTCATTGGTGCTTCCAGGTGGCCCAGACCAGGCCAGGCCTTTTCAGTTTTGTAAGTGTTAAAAAATAGAAGGGGAGAAAGGCTACATTTGTGATGGGGAGACAGTGAGAGGAAGCCATTGAGCAGAGACAAGAAAGAGATTAAAGAGCACAGAGAGTGATAAGCAGATAATGGGGGCACACATTCAATGGAACAAGTAATCCTTGACATGCAAGCACAAATATGAAGCCTTTTGTCTCTTGTGTCTAATTCAAGCCAGAATGCGTAAAGTGGCAAAGGAAGAATAGTGATCCACATTAACACAGTACACAGAGACAGATAAAACACACTCATCTGTCCAAGTGTGCACACATACACAAACACACGCATTTCATCACCAACCCCCACCCCTCCCCACATCTCTTGGCCGTCTTATATTCCTTTTTCCCACCCTTGTGCCCTCTTGTCTGGAAACAAACGATCCCAGCATGGAGTCATGAGTACTGACCACCCTCCACTCTGTCACAGAGCTCGTCTTTTCTCCAAAGCACTGGTGTGCATTTAATGCCGGTATAATGTATCTCACACTTGCAAATATAAGCAATGGGGACCACTTGTGCTGAAAAGCACTTTTTAACGGACATAAGAACTACGTTGGTCTGTTTTGTGAGAATGCTTCTGTTGGATGGATGAGATTGTAATTGACAGCTGTGTGGCCAGTGACAGTTATATTTTTTTCATGCAATTGAAATATTTTGTTTCATTTGTGACCTCGTCGAGAAAATTATTTCTGGGAAGTTTGATTGAAAATTAATACCAGAAATAGCAGCGATTGGACTTTGATTGTTGTGACAAACAATAATGCCAGCACGATTCTATCGACGGCAGAAAAAAAGATACTTTGGCATGAAACTGCAAAATTGCACTGTGTGTGTTCAATTATAGGTAATTATGAAAGATTTTGGAAAGCATTTGATTAAGACGTGAACAGGTACTTTCTCCCATCATGAGGCATGTGAGATAAATGTCTTTGCTGAACACAATGTAATCCCTTAATCTCTTAAAAATATATTTGGTGGCAGTATTATAGTGGGGAAAATGCATCATGGTGAAACATGTATGTAATTCCTATATTGCTTTCCTGCATCTTGTCTTCTTTCAACTGGAAAAATCGAAATGAGCCACATGAAGAGTAAGAAATTTACTTTTAACACGTTTGTCTTTGGTTATATAAGAGACAATTGAATAACTGCATGTAAGTAAAACGCAGCACATAGAGGAGGCTTAGCTGCTTCTGCTGTTTCACATTCTCTCTAGTGTGTTTGGTTTGTCTCAACAGCGACTCATCTCCAAATGAGACGACACTGGGGTCATCCTAATCTGCTTTTCTTGCAGATCAGAGACGAGTTGGACAAAAGCTCACTTTTCCATTCACTCCTGTGTGGAGGTCCCAAGACTTCCTCACAGTATTTGCCCAAACCCTTTACTTAATCAGCGGCTGAGAGGTTATTCAGTGCCACAGTCTGATGCTCCTTCCAGGTTTCTGACAAAAGACAAAAACACTCATGAGCAATTCTACAGCAGAAACTGATCAGAGTTGAGATATTAATATATTGGTTTTAGATAATTTACCTTTATGTATTCGCTACAAAATATATAGTTGTTACAGATTCATTTACAATTACATGAAATTATGACATTTAATGTATGTGTGTGGGAATATATACTGTTGCATTATCTCTCTATCTCCCTCTCTCACCTCACAGCTGTCGCTCGAACTCCCCCCCACCCTTTCTTGCATCAGGGTGTGGGTGCAGCGGGGTGGGTGCAGTGGGGGCCTTGGCCCTGACGAGGCTGAGAAGGGAGCCACTGCTGTGCTAAGCCTCTGGCTCCCTGCTCCCTCCCCACCTCCTCACATCATGAATAATGGAAGAGCGAAATACATTTATCTTTTAATAGCCCCGGCCCCCTGACTGAAACCGTTCGGTCTGGCCCAAACTGCCATAGCACAGGGCTGAGGTTGCTGAACACCCCAACACCCCCACCCCTATGCCACCCCACCCCAGCCGTGATTGTCTCTGCTCCTTTTGAAGTTGGGCGCTTCTTAGTGTCCTAGAGATGGGTAATCAAGCTTGATTTTGGAAGGGTCAGGCCATCTTTTGAAGGGGTGGTCATCCCCAAGTTCGACCAAAGAGTGCTACGCTCCTGGTCTGTGCAAGAATTACTGTAATTTCATCTGACATATTCACTGCCCAGATTCCAATTTAACAGACTCGAATCCGTAGATGAAGAGAGCATCTTGGTCGTGTTACGAATGCTGTAGCAGGGTTGTGTAAGAAGATTGTATAATGCAAATTGCCAGCTGTGAGATAATTGTGAGGTAGAAATATGGTGTTTGCTTGTACTCAACTTTGATGCTGGAAGAAGGGTTCTGGTCTCCCTTCAACTGTGAAGTCTTAAAGAGGAAAAAACTAAAATGAACCAGTATTTCATCACGCGCTAAATATTTCTGTTCTGAAACTCCTGCCTCCAAGATGAATATCTTCATTTTTGAAGAAGTGAAAAACTACATAGGCCCCTGTGTATATAATCTTTTTTATGAACTTTCATGATAACATTTTTTTTTACAATGATTACACACACCAGCACAAACAAATTGATGCACTTGAAACAACCCTAATACCTTTGAGAGATTAATAGTAAAACTAGATATGTGCATCAAATAAAGACACTCTCTGTTGTCACACTATTTCTAATAAGATACTATGATTTAAAATCAGCCAGACCCTTAATGCGCTACGTATCGGTGCACCATAATGTGGGAATAACACCGTCTTTCTCTATTTAACTAGGATCAGGAGGATTTCAGTCCAGCCTCCTTGTCCTCCTTTTTTTCACACATATGTATGTGTGGGCTCTGGGGAAGGCAGGTGTAGCTGGATACCTTAAACCTCTGTTTGTCTACGCTGATTTAAGGCTCAAACAGCCCTCGCTGTGACACCAGCAGCAAAAGAAACAGCAGGGGACTGAATCAGCCTGCAGTGGCTCCGATAGTCATTCGACGCTGAATTTGTTCAACTGAGTAGTTAGTTTATGAAACAATTATTTACACAATAATCAGTTATTTTTGCTGTAGTGCATAGTGAGTGCTAAACAGGTTTGTCTACCTGAAGGCACAATTTAATGGTATTACATATAATACCAGAGGTTTTTCGAGGCATTTGACTCACTAACTTTCTGTAGGATGTCTTTAATATAATAAAATATAATTTTTTATGACAGAACATTTTTATTTAAATACATGCATAAAGTAACAGATTGCACTTTTGTGTGTAGGAGCCTTTTATTTTAAAAGCTGTTTATTTTATTTAAAAATGAATAGTATTGAGTTTCTGTGTATTTGGTGTCAACAAAAATGTGATTTCCAAGGATTAAAAAAGGGTTTTATTGTGACAATTACGTTGATAATTTTCTACATTTTATGGAGTACTAATGTTAATGTATATGTTGGTGCCACATGTAAATTATGCTAAAACAATTTAACTGTATTTCACCATGGCTTATTAGGAAATAGTAACTTTCATCTCAAGGTTTTTTAATTTAATTTAATCTTTAATCT
>JAVQJV010014945.1:0-11644 GCA_036024995.1 Gadopsis bispinosus | reverse complement strand
CCCCCCCCCCCCCCCCCCCCCCCCCCCCCCCCCCCCCCCCCCCCCCCCCCCCCCCCCGCCCCCCCCCGGTGTAGCATAAGTAACATTAGCTCATATAGCTGGTTAGCTGACGCTAGTAGTTAACTGTCATTTTACGCTCGCTCTCCGTTGACTAGCTACGGGCCTAGCTAGTAGTAGTATGGGAAACAGTTGCTGTGAACCATTAACAAATGTAGTGCTAGTTGAAGCATTTGCTTGTAACTGTTACGAACAATTAGTGCTGAGCATATTGCTTTGTTTGCGGGGAGCGTTTTACGTTAAAGACGGTTGCTGCTAAAGATAGTTACTGCTTTTAAATATAGTTAACAACTGGCTAGTTCCCCAAAACTACAGCCAGGCAGCTAATGTTATTGTTTCTACAGTTTCTTCCTGGGCACCAGAAGTTGACTGAGCGAGTGAGAAAGCGCTTGTATTATGGCCTGGACAAAGACGTTGCGTTCGATGCCCTCTCCTGCCCTGTTACAGGTGAGTTAAATGTTAAGGTTTAACTCAGCAGCCTGCAAAGGACTGAGTACCTCACCAAGGCACCAAATACTGGATGTGCGAGTCTTTTTTTTCTGTTTTGCTTTTTAAGTCAAATGTCAGGATAAAGGGAATTTTGTGTTATATGAAACATTTCTGGGAGAACTTAAAAGTTGTACCCGTATGTAACTTGCATGTTGCACGCACCTGCTTACCACAACACCCCGTGCCTTTGAATCATACACTGCAGCACCTTGCAATGTGTAACTTAGAAACTTAAATCAGTTGACTTTTCTTTTTTTTTGACTCTCCGCAATTACAGATATTGCCGTCGAAATCTTCCAGAGGTCTGCCCCAAGCCCAATACGAAAGCTTCAGAAGAAGTATGCTGCCCATGTTTCCAGGTTTGTACTGTGTTGTATGCAGGCATGCATGGGTTATACATTCTTAAAGGAGCTAAATGTCGCACTACCAGTCATACATCTAAAACAAATCTTATTTCTTGCTTCAGGGAGGCTTGCATCTCTCCGTGTGCCATGATGCTGGCTCTAGTTTACATAGAAAGGCTCCGACATAGAAACCCTGAATACCTACAGAAGATCTCCTCCTCTGACCTCTTCCTGATCTCCATGGTATGTGCGTTTGGTTCAAAAGTAATTCTAAATGTGCCGCACTGCTATTTCTAACATGTTACTGCTCATTTTAGAATGGAGTTTGATACTTTTGTTCCCAGGCTGTTGGGGCCTATACTGCTGTTTTCTGCTATTAATAAAGTGAGTACAATATTGCATTGACAAACCACTGATCTCTCAATTAGATGGTTGCCAGCAAGTACTTGTATGACGAAGGAGAGGAAGAAGAGGTTTTCAACGATGAGTGGGGAGCAGCTGGGAAGCTGGACGTCAAAACTGTCAATAGCCTGGAGATGAACTTCTTGAATGCCATTGTAAGTGTGTGTGCACTTGCGTGTGTGAGTGCGTGTGTGTGTGTGTGTGTGTGTGTGCTTGCATGCATGCGTGTTTGGTTCAAGTTCTTTGTTCCAACCATTGTGTCTTATCTTCTAGGAGTGGAGCCTCTTCACAGAGCCAAATGACTTATTTGATATACTAGGTCAACTGGAAACCAGGTTAGTACAGTGTCTGTAAGAAATATTCATCCCTAAAAATGGACATTAAGTTAACATCAATACTCAAAAAAGCCCACACAAAGAAAGAAAGCATAGGGTGAACACTTTTTAGCAGTACTGCAGCAGCACAACTAGTTTTTCTGACTCTGGCCTCTGTATCTCCAGCATTGCAGAGCAGCAGGGGGTGAAGCGCGGCTGGTTCACCTACACTGACCTCTGTGTGCTGCTGGAACAATCCGCATGGAGTCAAGCCCTCACAGCCATCTACCAGCACTTTACCAAGGTGAGAAGGGGATTTGAGTTGAATGGAGCTGAGAGGATATTTGGCATGTTTAAGATATATTTTCTTTAAAATATCTTCTGGTTTTGTTCTCCATTTATAACTTAAGACCACACAAACATTGTATCAACAATAAAGTCAAATTCTATTAGGTATTAGAATTGATAACATATTAGGTTTGATCACCCAGTTTGAACTCGTTTTATTTTCAGGTATTCTGTATGCTCGGCCTGGTCTATCTGACCAGTGTGGCTGGCCTTATCGCCACCAGCGCTGTGCTGCACCAGCTCAGTCTCTCCAGGAGCGGCCAGTCCCTGCTTCCACCTCCAGCTGAGATTAGCCCGGCCCACCTTCAGACCTCCAACCTGAACTCACAAGCTCCGTCTGCAGCCCAGCACCTCCCCTGTCTTGTTCTGGCCAACAAGAGTCTGAACCGTCACACCGGCGCACTTAGAATCGGCCAGCACCACACACAAAGTCCCCCGTTGGCTTCCTCGCAGACATCAATATTGTGTCTCTGGGGCTCCCTCTTTGCCTCAGTGGGTCACATACATCCTGAAACTAATTCTGAGATGGAATCTCCCCAAACATGGTCTCCTGCATCCTTCTTCTGTCCTGGCTGTCTTGCATCCCTCCCTCCTCTTCAGTGCGGGCTTAGAAACACCTCAGCAGTCTTCAATCGTGGTCACCTTGATGACCATCAGCGTCGCGCACCATGGCTGGCCCCCAGCCTCCTTGGAGGGGCGGAACCAAGTCTGAACTCTCGCCTGGGGATGTTTCCCCCTGTACAGCTGGGACCCTGCCATCCAAAGTCTATGTTGCCTGTCGACAAAGCCCAAGCTCTTCTCATGCCCGGCTAAAGACCGGCAAAGTCCCTTGCTGTCAACCCGTAGTCATAGACTGGAAATGAAAATCCCATTGTTTTCATGATCCATAAACTGCTTCAAGTCAAGTTTTTGTTTCCTTTTCCAGATCTAGAATACAGGTACACAAGTGTAATTTGGCACTTTTCAGACAGGGTGAGAATTTGATAATGCAGCACTGGGTGGAAATTCACTTATAGTTCACTAATGCACAATACATTTGCCATCAGAAAAATGCAGTTAATGCTCTGCAACTTGTTTTAACTGCAGAGACATTCACAAGGTATTTGAAGATGGTGTGATACGTTTTTCTTGGCTGAAACCACGCTTGTTTTGCTACTCGCATTCATCATTGTTTTAAAGTTCAGATGTGTCAGACGGTTGATGCAGGGCTTGTGTGAGGCATGTGTTCTGAGTTGTTATATCACAGCTGTTATTTTGAAGCTGCTTGCTACTTGCTGGCAGGTTGATGAAGGTGTGTGGAGGTTTCACGGCATATCTGAAAGTTGGGTTTCACAGAAGTTTATTCTTATTTTGTTTTAATGATGGGTCTCTGAGAAGAAAGGGCAATACCAGTTTACTTTGTTTGCTTAATTTAGGCATATCCATTTTTGCTTTGTGTTACCATATATTTTTCATTTATGCAGAATGAGCTTTACATCAGACATTGGTCATACACATGCAGCAAGCACTGATTTTGTACACCAGATAGTTTTTGTGAAACAAATTGTCTTGTCTTTGTAAATGTTCCCTTTTTATTCAGGCGAAAGCATCAAAGAAAGGAAACTTTAGTTTCCATACCTCATTTTAACCACACAGAAATCGAAAAACAGGGGAACTTAGAGGAACAACAAAAGTGTCTCATTTTCTTTTTACAGTCAACATTCGCTCAATACTATGTGGCAACAGGATGCCATTAAAGCCACTTTTCTGTGACAGGGTAATGTTTAGCCAAATTTAAGAGATTAACCAATATATTTCCCATTCTCTGTGGAGAGGAAGGTCTGTATTAAAAGGATGTTCTCCTGGGACTTAATGCAATTTATTGTTGGTGAACATTTTGAATTTAACATAAAACATGTTAGAGGCTAACGGCAGTGTTTCTCTGTTGATGCAGTATGGAATTTGCACACCTGGCTCTATTTTCTTTGCTAGAGGACATCTCACTATCATTTATGCATTGTCATGGATCTGAAACACCAGAGGAAAATATTTACTGAATTGAATACTTTTATGTACACACTTACACGTGGTCCCCAGGACATTTACTTTGTAATTGAACCTTTGACAAATTGCTCTGAGCATCTGAATTTGATACACTTTGATGCACAAAGTCCTTTAATTTTGTACATGGTGTAAAATGCAAATGTTGTACAAATCTGTAGAAAAAACAAGAGCTAATAATAAAGAATGCATTTTCTTTGTGACATTTGTTAATTATCGTCTGTCAGCATAGTCTGAAGTCTGGACACACTACTGTCACAAGTTGACAGCCAACAATGCACTTTGTATGCTTGGACTCTATGTAGCCTTGACTTTTACCATTTAGACCAAGAGTTCATTCCATTTTATTTATAGGTGTATGCACATAGCAGGTGACACCGTATGCTCCATAGGGTCCTTAATAAATCACGTAAATCAGATTAAGGACTAATTCTGCGGCAAATAAATGTGATGCGAGATGGCAGTACGTGTTTTAACCGATTTGAGAATGCGTTCTGAAAGCCATAGCATTCCTTCAAACACCCATAGAGGCAAGGTGATGTTGAGTGTGTTTTACAGATAAGGGAAGCAGATGTCTGCTTCTGACAGAATCTGGAGTGTCCCTCCTCTTGATCCTGTGCCAGCTTCTCTCACCCCTCCCCTGCGCCCCTCCCCGACACATACCACCTCACAGTACCAAATATAGACCCGACTGCTTTGTAGGAAAGGGTAACAAACCGAACAGAGTCGGCTGCTTTGAAAACAACTTTTTCATGGACACACAACAGAATTATGGAGCCTCCCTCACAGGTGAAATGTTACTTCGGCATGAACATAAGTGTTTGTGGAAATCAGTAGCCCCGTGGATCTCAAACTATTTTGACAATGTCATGTGGAGAATGTTTTGCTTGCTGTGTTTTAGGTGTCATTCACAGAAAAGAAGCAGGAAATACAGAAGCCAGGTACGATTACGAAGTGTTTCGATCTGTCTCTGAATAATAAGCAGGGTTATGTGTACACATGCCAACGAATGTGTCCATGTCTATATCAGGTCTCTACTCAGGCAGTGCGATCAGCTGTTATAATGTGTGATTCCTCACAGAGGCTGATGTCACAGTCTACATGAATTTCATGAAAAGTCACCGCTGCTATGATGCCATTCCAACCAGCTGTAAACTGGTCATATTTGATACCACACTACAAGTAAGGCTGCGGCACTTCAGTGGGAACATTAACATTAAGACTAGTTCATATTATCTCCTACTGAAATACATAAAAGCTTGAATCATTAGCTGTATGTTTTGCCTGTAAATCCTCATTCTGTGTGAATTTGTCACTTCCAAAGGTGAAAAAGGCCTTTTATGCACTAGTGGCAAATGGCTTGAGGGCTGCGCCATTATGGGACAGCAAGTTACAGAGATTTGTGGGTAAGTCAAGGGATTAACAGCATAGCTGCAGTGAAGTGTCGGTCACTGTGAATTATAATAGCAATAAATCCTTTTCTCTCACAGGTATGCTGACTATTACTGATTTCATCAACATCCTCCATTGCTATTACAAATCCCCGATGGTGAGCATGAACACACAATAGCTTAAATCCATTTAAACTCAGTGTAGCTTCATTTTTGTGGAGTTATTTTTCCCACAATTTTAAGACAGGATATCATAAATTACTATTTGACACCAGGTGTTTTTATTATAAGCCACAGATGGTCGTAAAGCAGGGTTATTTAAAGAGCACGGCTAGAATATTTGAGATATGAGCTGCTTCCATGCTGTGAAACTCCCACACTTGACGGAAGGTTTTGCCGAGTTGCAATATTTGATTTGACCCGTTCTTGATCTGTAATTATTGACTCGTTACTTGACATTGGGGTTTCCATCTAAAGGTTCAAATGTATGAGCTGGAGATCCACAAGATTGAGACATGGAGAGGTGATTCATTTCAAAGTAAATAACCCACATCGGTCAATGATGTTACGTCTGCCTACACATCTCTGTGGATGTGCATTTGAGCGCTCTCTCTTCCTCTGTCTAGACGTCTGCTTGCAGTCTTCCCATCACTTCCTCATTAGTATTTCTCCTGAGGCCAGGTGAGTGCACACAACACTCTCAGATGTAATTTCTGATACTATTTTAACTCTGTTTGCAATGCAGTCCACTGTTTATCCTGCCAGGCAGTAAATTCCTTCTACTCTTCCCTCTCAGCCTCTTTGATGCCATCTATTCCTTACTGAAATATAAGATCCACAGGCTGCCAGTCATCGACCCAGAGTCTGGAAATGTCTTGCACATTCTGACCCACAAAAGAATCCTCAAGTTCCTCCATATATTTGTGAGCAAGCGTTAACTCAGATGTTTTGCATGTGGTTTGCTTTCATTCGGCCCTGACATTTATGTTTGCCACGACCTCGCCATGAAAAAAGGACTCTGTGGCATCAATGTTCTTCTACTATGCTGTTTGGATGTTTTCAGGGGAAGAAGGTTCCCAAGCCTGCATTCATTCGCAGGCAGATCCAGGAGCTTGGGATTGGGACTTTCAGAAACATCGCCACTGTTCAGCAAACAGCAACACTTTACTACGCCCTCTCCATATTTGTGGAGAGGCGGGTGTCTGCACTACCTGTGGTGGACGAGCAAGGTATGCTCTAAAAATTATACTTTTACATTACAAGGCAGTATCACAGATGTTACAGCATCCAACTATTTGTTTTCTCAGGCAAAGTGGTGGCACTCTACTCAAGATTTGATGTGATTGTAAGTACTACAGAGAAACATGGTTAAATTCAAGATATGGAATGTCTGACATATGCAGTTTCTGCTGACACCTGCTCAGACACTGGCGTGGCTGTGTTTGCTCCATGGCAGAATCTAGCAGCCCAGAAGACTTACAACAATCTGGACATGACTATGCAGGAGGCCATTCGCAGACGCATATGCTTTGTTGAGGGAGTAATCAAGTGCTATCCTTATGAAACGTTGGAAACCATCATGGACCGTTTAGTCAATGCTGAGGTAGATATTTTCTTTGAAGGACTTTGGTCTCCTCAAGAGTGCAAAAAATTCCCATCCAATCATGAGGTTGGAGAAATACAGGTGAAAATTCTTAAAATGTTCCTGCTTATTCCAGGTCCATCGGCTGGTCCTAGTGGACAGTGCTAACGTGGTGAAGGGCATCATCTCGCTGTCTGACCTGCTGCAGGCCATGGTCTTAAGCCCTGCAGGTATTGATGCCCTTTTGTCCTAACACCAGGGGACAGATCCACTTCCCTCCTGTACAGCCTGTGTAGGCTTGAGTCCTGGCCAGTGTACCCAGCCAGGTAGGCTCTGGAGTCCGTCCCACCTACAACAACTCTCCTCCCACCCTGTTGTCTGGTTACCAGCCTCCAGAGGCCTTGACTCCACATGTCAGCTTGTCATGTGTTTCTCAGCACAATAAAAGATCTTATCAGTCCAGCGTTGCATGCAGAATGACTGAGTCTTGCACACAAACACACAGACGTGCATGTGCTCTCACTCACACAACCCCGGCTGCTCGACTGATGCTTTGCAAGCACGGATCGCCCATATTTAGTGAGGATACTCATGAAAGCTGCTGAGTGGAACAATAGTAGCTTTTGTTTATGTCTTTCAGGTATCCACTTGTGACTGAAGTGAGAGAGCAAGAGGAAGAGGGATTCCCTGGGCGTGCTGCTGTTTACATTAACATGTCTTCCCTGGTGTGCTGTGTTTGATACTGCAATGAATTTATATAGGTCTCCAGCACAGAGTCCACATTGGTTGCGCTTGATCAAATCGATCAATGCATGTATACGGTATATTTCTGTATTAAACATTTGTATCAAAACTTGCTGTTGTTGTGTTGTGTTTGTGGTCAGCGTACATTTCCTGGAGAAACGCATTAAGTGGGCTGTGGCGTACTGTTATACACAAAACAATTCTAAAAATGAAACACGTGGAATATGGTCCTGTCAAAATGTATCCACTGTAGATGATCAGCAACAGTAGTCGCCATAGCGGAAGTAGTTTTAATGGAACATTTCATGCATGCAGCAGCGTCTCTAACCACACGGTGGAATATCTGGGCCTTAACGCCTTTCTCTCTCTGTACAGTAAACAAGGAAACACGTGACTACATGGTTTGTCTCATCCGTGACGGGCCTTGTGATCCGCCCGCCCATCTGTGTCATTGCTACATCAAGCTGCCGGAAATGAGCGAGAATAAGGCCGGAAATTAACATTGTCTAAAATAATCTCGCCCGACATAAAAGCTCTCTGATCACATTCTAATGACATTGTATGTAATCATTATATTAGATATGGGGTTATCTGTAGAGTATTTGGTATTTTTAGTAACCTTCTGTTGTTTAATTAACCATGAATATATGCATATGCACGCTATAAATTAAGTTATCTCTTACCAAAACATCTTCACTTTCACACTGTAATTTATTATTATTTTTAACTTAATTAATTTCCTCCACCATATAAATCTCCATTCATTACGTACGCTTTGTGTACTTGCTGCCACCGGCGATCTGTTTTATTGTGAAAGTCACAACCGGAAGCTTTATTTTTATTTTTTTAAAGTCTGTCACACTTGACGCTGATGTTTCCATATACCCCGTGACACCCAAAACAACATAAAAAAAAAAAAAAAGAGTGGGGGAAACATGGCGAGCGAAGAGGAGGCCAGCAGACGCCCCTCGTTTACCTCGTCGCCGGTCGGCCTGGAGGCTCTGTTCCCTGCGGGGACGTGCGGGGACGCAAACCCGGAGCTCGTCCGCCTGCGGGAGCGTCTTCAGGGCTGGCTATCGCAGTACGAGCCCCTGCTGCTGTGGGCGCAGCGGCTGCTGGTGTGGGAGAGGCCGCTGTGCAGCGTCTGCGTCGCCCTGACACTCAACACGTTGTTCTGGTAACCGTCGCGTCCGTCGTTCAATCACGTTTTTCGCCCCTTCGTGGCGGCTCGACGCGGCGGCGGCGGCGGCGGCGCCGAGCACCGCCGAGCAACGTCGGCAACGTCGGCGAGGTTGTAGCGCGAGTGAATGTCAAGAGACGTTAGCTAATCCCACGTCTTTAGCCTGATGCTAACGCAGCGCTCACGCCAGTTTAAACTTAACTTCCAGCACGGAAAACGTGGCGCCGCGCGTCGAACTCTACCAGGGAGCACAACGCTGCATTCATATAACAATATAAATATATTTTGTGCCGCCGATCCTAATAAACGCCCGTGTGTCATGCCGAGTGGCCCCGGGCCTTGGTGGCCAGCTGTCAGTGGCAGCCAGCGAACAGAGGTGCTGTGTTGTCCTGACATCGAATCCATGTTAATCATATTTGTGTGTGTGTGTTGAAAATGAGCCAATTTGCAGGCTGTACTGTGTCTCCGCAGGTTCCTGTCGTCCACCTCCCTGCGGCCCCTGTTCCTGCTGAGTGTGTCCCTGCTGGGACTCATGCTGCTGGAGCGATGGAAGCCCACGTTGCCCATCATCACCGGTGAGCACGGGCCTTCGTGTCGCTTCAATCTGGCCCCTCAGCCGTTGTCACTCACTGCTGAGCCAATTAAAACGTACATTTGTGGAACACAGTACCGTCACTGGGTGGAGAAGCCTGCTGTCACCATGCCAGTGTTTACGCTGCGTGTGTGTCTCTGCTTAAGATGTATTGTAAAATGCTTTTTATTCACTTTGCATCAGCAACCATCCTGGTAGCGGGTCTGGTTTCCAGCGGAGTCGTGATGCTGTTAAAATAAGTCCCACGGGCGCAAACAGTTAAAAAGTAAATTTGCGAAATGGTCTCGTCGCCTCTTGAGGCACTATGGTGATCCCGAAAAAACCTGTCATTTGGAATGTTGTTCGTTTGTTATTTTGGATGATCTGCTGCTAACTGTTTTTTCTCTCCTGCTGCAGTTCAACATGTAGAGGCTCACCCTGTGCAAAGGTGCGTTGTGTGTGTGTACACGATGAACAGATTACGTGTAATGTAGTTGTCTTTGTGACGCTGCTCTTGTGTCTTCGTGTCCTGTAGAAATTCCAAATAAGAGCATCTGTCTTGTCTTTACGTTTATGACATTTTCCTCGCAGGTCACACACTCTATTATCAGAACTATTTATAGGCTACTGGTCTAGTTCAGTCTGTTGTCTTTGTGTTCATCTGTCTCCCTGCGTCCGCTGTCATTACATGAACATGGAATCCTACACTACCTCCTTTCTTAAATCATGTAAATACTGCCTGAAGTACTCAAAGTACAGATTTCCGTTCTTGTGTGTTGATTTTGTCATCCTGTGTTTGCTTGTGTGTGTGTGTGTATTCTTGTTTGCGTGCAGTGAAACGATGAGTGTGGAGCAGCGTCTGCTCAGTATTCCTGAGCTCAGCCACCACCTGGCTGAGAGCTACCTGACCTGCTGCCTGTACCTGCAGGACACGCTGCAGTACAAACGACAGAACCACGGCAAGGTACGGCACTCTGACTCTGCCCGGTGATTCACAAGGAGAGACATGTGCAGGAATTTAAACTTGTGAATTACACATGTGCAGTGTAAAGTCAACATTGCCAACAATATTGCTGAACACGTGAAAAAATAACGTAGAGATGCTTGTGTTTAGGTCACCTGCAGGCTAAAAACATAATTGTAAATATGGGACTCGACAAAACCGTCTGATCTCAGCAAGTGCTGCAGTGGCGAGAACTCATCCAGACATTCTCTTTTATCGTACACAAACACACCACGCACCTGCACTCTTCTTCCACTTCCTCATCTTGTGCCCCTCGCAGCCTGATGGTGTAGTCGCCTAATTTCTCTTACTCTTCTGTTTCCCAGTTCTGTGTGATGATGTGCAGTGGCTGTTTTGTACTTGCCATCGTTGGACATTATGTACCAGGAATCATGATCTCCTACATTATAGGTGAGTCACCTCTTTCCTAATTGACATTTAAAAAAACAAAGCAACAGTTGGCCTAAGCCCTGGGTTCCCATTGGATTGTGTGCTTATCATGACAAACAGAGGGTGTGTGATAATGGGCTGTAATAGCAGTCAATATGGAGTAATCATTTTCTTGTGGTTTTGCATTCCTTCTTAATGGATTTTTACTAAACATCAAGAATCCTGTTGGTGCAGGTTAATGTTGATGCAATAGGTCATGCTTGTGTCTTAATATTTTGTAGCAAGTGGATAGTTTTCCATCAACTGTTTAAATGTATCCCCTCATACCTCATCCATAGATGACACAAAGTGATCCCCAGTACAAAATCTGCCTTTTTATTTTGCCTAAACTCTGTGCTCATTTGCAGCATCTTGCGTTGATACTTGAAGAATAAGGGCAGTATAAAGTTGTCATTCTTTTGTCTGTGCACGTGGTCAGTCCTGAGTGTGCTAGTGTGGCCCCTGGTTGTGTACCACGAACTGATCCAGAGGATGTACACGGGCTTGGAGCCGATCCTGATGAAACTGGACTACAGCATGAAAGGAGATACCGAGCACCGCAAGCACGAAAAGAGGAGTGAGTGCGACTGTGTTACCTTGAGTATAGTATTAATGCAGGAATTTAGCATGCGAGGAGGAAGCGTTGCACAAAGTAGTGTGACCTTTCAGAGTCGGTGAGGCAGGATTCCCAATAACCAAGGTACTTTATTTACATTAAATAACGTGAGGGATACAGGGTATGGGATAAAC
>JAVQJV010014938.1:0-16021 GCA_036024995.1 Gadopsis bispinosus | reverse complement strand
TTTCTCTGTTACTCCCCCTAGTGGACAGAACTGCGGTGGGACTCGAAACACTGCAGAGGGAGAAGCTGCAGCCATATGAATTAGAAAACAAACTAAAAACAGCTGCAGTGTCTCTGGACAGTCGTTACAGCTGGAACATGTGCATCTCTAGCTGGACCCTTTCTGACATTGTCGGCTGCACAAATGATATAATTCATATTATGGAGTCTAACTTAATTCTTGCAAATACATTTTTTGTTAAAAATGGCATGTGCTAATGTGGACAGAGAAAAATAGTCATGAGAGATACAGAGAGTTTTTTGGCAGCAGGCCTTTCTTTTTTAGTACTTCTATACTGTTATTCTAGAGCACTTGTTATAACAAGATATAAAGTGTTGCTGTAACTTGGTATTTCAGATATGATGCTGCTGTTGCTGCAGCGCAAACTATTGATGGGTATAATGCATTTGTCAGCCCCCCCTAACCAATATCACCACCAGCCGCCACTGCTTATCACGTGACAACGTTCAGACTTTAGGACAGTGGAACGCTAAGCTAGTCTGTTCATAAATGTGTTAACGCAACCTTAAAATAGTATTATTATTGGTTTCAACTGAAACGTCTTAACAACTGAAACTGAAGTGTCGTTAATGCGTTTCGCTTACTACAATGAAATAATATGACAGCACAGAAATGTAACTATAACATTCCAAGCCGTCTTCCTTACAACGACCAGCTTCGGAAAAATCAGACATGCGCAGCTGGGCCTTATTTGACCAGCCAATAACTAATGCTTTGTTCGTTAACAAAAACGCGTTTTTCCGATGGCCAAAGAGATATGTGTCGCGTAAGACTACAGTTTAATGCACTCGATGCCACTTCTCATGGTGTATCGACGCAGGAATAAAAACAGACTGCTGCGGCAGCAGATTTAATTCTCCCTCAACGATTCCATCGCCATGACATTAGAATAATTATAGAGTCTCTCACCGCGTCCGCCTCCATCAGGTTGAGCTGGGAGGAAGCAGAAAGTAGGCTGCGGGCGTCTGGCGATTCCGACATCTCCGGGTTAACGTGTACAGAAAAGCTCGCCTGTGTCACCGTGGTTCCTCTGGCACTAACTACATTAATTACATTTTCCGGTTGATTTTTTTCAGAGTAAAGTTCTTCTTCTTCGTTTTCTTCTTCTTCGTGTAGTTTTACGGCGGTTGGCATCCAGGAGCATTACCGCCACCTTCCACTCCGGAGAGTGGAGGTGGCTCGTAAAACGTATAGCAGCCCTTCGTGACTGGTGCTGAAGCACTGTCCAAGAAGCCTGTGTGTTATTATTAAATCTGTATACTTTTGTACTGTAAGCGTTTTTTTAATTCTAAACAACTGAGCCAATAATCTTCTTAAACATCTCAACATATGCTTCCGTACAATCTACAAAAAAAAATCTACAATCAAACAAAAAGTATGTTCAGCAGCATATTCAAGTAATTAACAAATGCAACAGCTTGCAGTACGGGTTATCAGTCATTTTGACAGTGATTACAGTGACTCAAAGAAAGTTCAACAAAATAAATGTAACATTTTATGTATTTTCCTAATAATTTAACAAAATCAACCAAGATTCAAACTAAATAAATGTAATTGGAAGTGAATGAAAATAATGTTTGAGGCTATATTTGATAGAATATTCTCTTTGTGGCAGCATGTGGCTTCCATTTACATGAAAATGATGGAAAGTAAAAAAAAACAAACATTGTATTTATATGTAATTTTGTATTCACATTTGATCAACCTTGACAACAGTACCAATTCCAGATGGGGGAGCAGTGAAAACCCTAGTTAACTGTTAATATGTGAACAATAAAGAATGTATTAACCTTAATAAGGCATCGCTTTAGATCTGGTAGCTGCAAAAAACATAGTTAACTGTTAATGAGTGCATAATTAACTACCAAAATATTAATAATAGGTTTTCTTTTATCTTAATAAAGCAACACAAAAGCTTAGTAAACCTTAATATAAAGCTTTGTCATACTTTTATCTACATTATACTACTATGATTACTGGTATTATTACATTTACTTAAGGAAAATATCTGAATAATTATTCACCACTGCACACTGCTCTCTGACACCCTATTCACCCACAGTTCTATGACACAGTATTGGATTATTCTCAAAATATTATATATACAAATTACAACTAATTTATTCATGAAATATTATAATTTTAGTCTCATAATACTTTTGTTTCATGCATTTCAACATAAGTAATTACTTTTTTCACTTAATATTGCAACTTCATTCTCATATTTTGACTTTATCCTCAAAATCAATTTTCCTTTCTTTCAAATGTAGTCTAAGAGTTAATATTTATAAAATCAGAATAGTAAAAAAAACAAACAGGAAAAGTCATTTTTATGCTCATGTTACTCAGCATGGGGAATTTGTTGATGGCTTCATGTTTCTGTATGTTCAGCCACATGTAACTCCCATACACTTATAATAAATACTTTGTGCAGGGCTCCAGACTGTAACCATTCAGTTGCATTTTGTCTTCACTTTCAGTGACAGTGCAACTACACACCTGTGCAGAAAACTTGAAAGCAGTATATTACCATGCAGATCACTTATTATCACTTATTATTATTGTATTGTTATTATTATTATTATTACATTAATTATTATATTTTTACTTACTTTATCAATTAGCATACAGTATGTAGTTAGTGCAAAGATCAGCGCTCCCTCACTTCTTATTCAAAAGGATAATTTTGGTGTTTGTGATGCACAAAGATAATCCTCACAACATGGGCTGTCACCAAAATACAACAGTATGGTTCTTTGATGTGTTTTTTAATAATATTCAGACAACAGTGGCCATTTATGGCAGGGGAATGCTATATCAGGCTTTAGCTACAAAGACAATTCTTTGTAGGATTATAGATTCATTAGGCCTATTGACTTTAGTCTCTTCAGGAGAATTGTTGATAATAATGAGAAGAAAAAATAATAGCAGCGAAATTGTTGAGTAAACTGTTATCCTGAGTGATGGGAATGATTCGCCAAACTATATAAAAATAAGACCTCATGGTCTTACCAAACATGGAATGATATTGAATTAATTCATCGTGGTTACACAAATACTAGCATATATATTTCAGATATATTTCAACACAAATGCTATGAAATGTTGGGTTGACAAGATGAACACTGAGACGAAGTAGAATCACTGAAGGTGAATTTGCATACTTGTGTGATTTACCATAACTTTGTGGGTCTGTTAGTTTAACAATAAGAAAAGGAATGAAGACAGGAGTGGAGAAGGAAAGGAGACAAGGACGCCGCTAGACACTATTGGGTCGCGGTCTGCTGTATCCCTTCGACTCCGTTCACCTCCATTCACACAGTAAATAAAAGCATGGAGGCGCTGACTCTCGGGATCTAACACCGAGCAGCGGGGGGTAAAGACACTGCCGCATGCGCTCTCCCTTTTGCCAAAACACACAGGAAGGAAGCAGGACAGTTGCAAACGCTTTGCCAGTTGGATTTAACATATTTTACGTGGAAGAGAGGATTGCAGTTGGCGACAGGAGCGGGGCAGCCCGCCGTGCTGAGCATGAAGCGGACGGCTGTAGTGGCCAGGCACAATGGCCTTGTCTCTCCGCTGGGGAACAACAACTCCGGGGCTTCGAGCATCGTCTCACCACCCCAGGCGAGAACCACTAGTATCTCCGCTTCTGCCGACAGTGGGGCCACCGGTGGGATGGACGGCCTGCTGGATTTCTCCAAAGGCCCCACCGTCAAAACCGAGCTGGTCTGCAAATGGATTGACCGAACTTCTTTGAGACAGAGGCTTGGGCGGACGGCGACATCCGTCTGCGACCAAACTTTCAGCTCCATGCACGAGCTAGTGGACCACGTCACCACCGAGCATGTAGCAGCGGGGCTCGAGACCCTCAGTCATGTCTGCATGTGGGATGAGTGTATGCGCGGCGGGAAGGCGTTCAAAGCCAAATACAAACTCATCAACCACATTCGCGTGCACACCGGAGAGAAGCCCTTTTCATGCGCATTTCCTAACTGCGGCAAGATGTTCGCACGCTCCGAGAACCTCAAGATCCACACGCGCACGCACACTGGTAGGGTTTCATGATTCTATGACTACACACAGAGCGCTGTGATACAGTCATTAAAGTATTTCAATCTGTGGCATCCGTCAAGACAGCAGCCTCCTGCCTGACACCGAGAATACAGAGGAGGTTAATAGAGATGGTTCTCATTCTGCTAGGAATCCCCTCCATGTTTACGTAGGCTCAGTTCAGTACCGATTCGCCCTCCATTGCTCACTTGTTTCCTAGAGGAATCACATGTCGAAACTGCAGCTCAGGAGTCATGCAAGGTGACAGGAAGCAGCACAAAGCAGCTCGATTATAAGAGGGATGAATACAGAATCTGTTTGATTACATGGACACAACAGAAATTAGTGTGTCAAGACATACAGACAGACATACAGGCATAAAAACATAGTTAGCAGGAACTGTATGGTTTTTCTCAATTACCCAGAGTCAGACAATCACATATGCATATTTTATGTGTGTAGTTTTTAATAAACTCAGTTGCCAGTTTAATTAAAAGTGTCTCCATTTATATCAATGACACTGTTAGCCTACCCAGGGGTCGCTTTGACTTTAATTTGTGTTTATGAGCAGCAACTAATGGCTTTATTAATGGTTAATAAACCATTTACTAATGCTTTATAGATCAATTACAAGTCACCAATAAGAGCAACTCTTGAGTTGCCAGAATGCAAATAATCCCATTGGCTGATGTTTCTTTGTATTGTGAGGAGCATTTAGACAGTGTGAGGGAAAAGCGCGTGGGTGATATTCAACATAGGTCCCCATACAGACTCGAACATTGTAGCCATAGCACATGCTCAATATCTTACACCTCTTACACACCAACAAAATTCACTATTTAACAACCTAATATTTAGAACTGAAGACATGATTAATTATTTTAAGAACCCAAATAACCAACAACTGTAATTGCAGATTACTAATTTGGCATTTAGTGGAAACAGTTGTTCTTGCTAATGGCTTTAGACAGATCTATAAAATAAAACTAAATTATTTAATACATTGAATAAAGGCATAAGGTCCCAGGCCTTAATAAATATT
The DNA here is from genome assembly GCA_036024995.1 of Gadopsis bispinosus. Lineage (NCBI taxonomy): Eukaryota > Metazoa > Chordata > Actinopteri > Centrarchiformes > Percichthyidae > Gadopsis > Gadopsis bispinosus. The sequence continues at coordinate 10,866 of JAVQJV010014938.1, read as the reverse complement.
AAAAATAATAGAAAGACTTGCAATATATTTCAGCATGACCAGGAATAGCTTTTTTATAAGAAACTTTAATACAAGGACTAGGTAAACCCAGAGGCAAACACTGATGTTCTCTGTCACATTAAACAGCAATATGGATCCATGTCCAGATTCAGTCCCCCTAACTTCCCACCTTGACATTTACATATGTCTCCTGTCTGGGGTGTGTGTTATCTTTGAGCAGTGCAATATCCTCAACCAAGGGTCTTCTCTTTTGTTACATATGGACCATTCCCTCGCAAATTGCCATATTTCTACCCAAGTTACAACATAGCATTGACATTTTGAAAAAAAATCTTTTTAAATCACTTTTGAAAACCTATTTTTATAGGCTGGCTTTTATGCAGGTCAATGTTTTTGCTTGTGGTCATTAGTATCATTTATATTGTTTATGTACAGAAATGAAAACAGAAAACAAATATGTACCCTAATTAAGTTACCTAAAGTAAATAAATAAGCCTTCCATGAGTCCTAAAATAACATTTACAAACAAAATTTCTCAAAAATCCAGATTTCCATCTTGACTATAATGGTGCATGTGATGTTTGTGTTACAGGTGAGAAGCCATTCCAGTGTGAATTTTGCGAGCGACGCTTTGCCAACAGCAGCGACCGGAAGAAGCACTCACAGGTCCATACAGCCTCAAAGCCCTATGACTGCAAAGCCTTAGGCTGCACCAAGTCCTACACCCACCCCAGTTCCCTGCGCAAACACATGAAGGTTCATGTAAAGTCATCACCTACCTCTGAACCCCAGGACACGTATGACTCCATCCCTCATCAACTCCAACAACCTCATCAGGCTCTCCTTGAGCCACTCGACCTTAAAATGAACCGCCTCTCTCCATCACTTGCCAACAAAGACGCTCATTTTCCTCTTATGTCCAATCATGAATTGGATATCAGCTCAGCCAGCGAAGTGGGCCATAAGATGCTGCTGCAGAGTTCTTCTCCAATGGCAATGCCTCTGGATCTCTCTCTCTCAGGCCTGAAGAATCAGCTGACACAGAAACAGCAGAGTGGCAGGACCCCGCGGAGGAGCCAGCGCTCAGTCAACCCAGCCTTACCTCAGTTGTCTAACATTAAGGAGTGGTATGTCTGTACCAGGACTACAGCACCACACTTTCCTCTACTTCACCCAGACCACATCAAATCAGAACCTAGTGATGATGATGAGTATGTCACGTAGGATGGAGGGACTGGTGAATTTGAACGTGAAGAACAGACCTCATATATTGTCAGACCCAGGTCATGTCAGATGATGCTCTGTGGAATCATAGTTGCTGTAATTTTCCAAATCCAGCAGTTGTATTTTTCAACATCAGTGGTCCTTTTAAGATGGAAAAGGCTGTGATCAGATTGGAGGCTTTTTTTTTCTGTCTCGAATACAAACTCAGCTCAGAGATTGTCACTATATATGGCTCAAAAGCAATGGCTTAAATGTTGCCAGAAGGGACAAGACATCATAACGGTTATCAAACAAAATGTTTGACCAAAAACTGCCAAGTTATCTAATCAGCGTGAGCTAGCTAACTTGAACTAATGCAGGGGATAACGTTGTACAAATGCACCAGGGAATGTTGGTGACTACTCTGCTTGCTGTTATGAAGCAGGTGTGTGTACATTATGATCTCTCTAGGGAGACACATTATTGACCAATTTATCGAAGCGCTCCACCTAGATTAAGCAATTTCAAGGGCTACATTTACACATATTTGACACAGAATTTACAGTAGCACTGTACACATAGTAACACAGTACAGGTCCAAAACAGGTATATAGGATGAAGGTGAGTGCATGCCTGTTAAGGCCTCAGTAGGCTTCAAACAAACTGGTTTGTAAAATGTCAGAAAGTTGCAAAAATGATTGGAAGCAGCTGATTTGCTGTCGGTGTCAGATACTGTTAGGCAATACAACAAGAACTTTGTTTAAGGAAAACTGAGGCCTTTACTAACAAACCATTGGTAGTAACTTGTTCAGAAGTGTTTTATGTGATCACAGTCTAATCCAACAGCACTGAGCAGTGAAGCTGCAGTTTGAAAACAGTGGGACTGATTCTTCTTTGTATTGATCATCAAGTGTCTCCTTAACCTCTTCAAGTCTATGGACCTTTCAGTGGGTTAATCACCTGCATCTGTTTACACTCCGTTTACATTTTAGTCAAGACCCCAAGGTTTCCAAATTTACCATGTAAGTCATATCCATATTCTTTTAACATGAAAATGTGTATTAAATGATACATAAGAAATCTAGTATTTTCCTTTGATCAAATGATGCGACCATAAAAAGTGTCATCTTGGATTTCAATATTGACTCAATCTAAGCTTCTTGTGTCAATGAATCAAGGAAACAAACAATGTATTGTGTAAGATTGTGGTACAGCTTGTCAAAATCTTTAATCTATGTTTGAAGTTGCTACATTGACACACTTTAAATGGTTAATAAGTGACTTATACCAATGTACATTACCCATCCACTAGTAGGTCATGTCAAGCTGCATTTGAACCTGGGATGTAAGAAAACATGTGAGGCAGATTATATCCAATGACACAGGATTTAAATGTTATTTTATAGGGAAATTATGGTGTATTACAACCCAGGTCTACAACCAGGTTAAAACTAAATGTGAGCACACCTGAAATGTCTATAATAATCCATTATTGCATAGGAAAACTGGGTGCAACTGGGAACAGTATGTATAGTATGTCAAAGTTGAAGCAGGACGTGCATCTGTAAACTGTGATGGAGGTTTACAATAGATAGTTTGGGGGATAAGTTTTATCTTCCAAAAATGTTTGGCTAATGTGGGGGTTTGTTTAAAACCTTTTAAGTTACCATGGTCCGAGGGTATTTAGTTGGTGAGTACTATATTATTACTGATAGGAATGATGGACATAACAGCAAAAATAACACCAAAGTTGAATGGAACCCAAATTCCCTTTAAACAATATACAGTAAGTGATTTGAGAATTGTGTCTCAATTTTAGGCAGGTTCACAAACATCAAAGCTGTTGAGAAAGTAATCAACCTGGAAGGCAAGAGTAGAGAGGGCACATGGACTTCATAAGTGCAGAACAAGTTTTGAGCGCAAGGACATAATTTAAGTTTTTATATTATCTCTAGATATGAGCAAGCAACTGTCCGCAACCAGTTTATGAAGTTTGGATTATTTGCATAGTACAGTGGCACTGTCACCTCAAAGCAAGAAGGTCCGGGGTTTGAATCCTCCAGCTGGGGCTTTTCTGTGTGGAGTTTACATGTTCTCTCCAAGTCTGTGAGGGTTTTCTCCCACGGTTCAAACACATGCAGTCTGATAAATTGGAAACTGATTTGCCAGTAGATGTAAATGTGTGTGAATGGTTACCCTGTGCTAGACTGGCAAGTTGTCCAAGTGTACCAGGTGTGCCTTTGACACAATGTGAGTTTGGATATGCTCCATCTCGGTTACCCTGCACAGGATGAGCTGGTATAGATAATTGATGGATGGATATCCCTGGCATGCAACCACAAACTGAGAGCAAGATAAAATCCATTGCATTTGACGTGGAAGTGAATTGTCTTCATAGTTGATGCTGCCTAAATAACACCAGACCACTTCCCAGTGTGCTCCTCCAGCTTTTTTTTTTTGCCAAAAACACGTTAACTGTTAAAAGTACAGGCCTAACAGCCATGTATGGAAAATTGAAGAATGTTAAAGGCTCTTATGATATCATGTGCTCAAAATCTCTCAGCTAGTAAAGACTAGTAACAGCATATTTTAAACTCAGCATGCATGATATCATGACATTTTTGGGAGTACAAATCTGACCCTGTGTTATCTTAGATCTTGGCCTACAGATTAATTTGTTTTCTACACAGTAATTTCACTTGATAGGGCAGACATATCTGTTTACGATCAGTGAATAGCACATCTTTGAGTTCCTTTTAGGAACTGATGTATCAAGAAAGGCTGTTTCATTCCACAACAGATCTCACTTCATTGATTACATTTACATGCACACTAATTTTCCACTATTATTTGGAATTTGATGCCATTACACTTTTACATTTCCTGATGTGAAATGTTTATCAATTTAGGGCAACAGATGAAATGTAAGATAGTCAGCTAACATGAATTCCAGTGAGGTCAACCTGTATCCGCACCCCAACCCTCTGATTTAGCAACATTATGTCACAATCAGTATGTGTGAATAAATGAGTCAATACGAAATTAAACATTAGGCAACATTAAGCTATCCTTGTATCATGACAATTGACAAGGCTCATCCATAGACTGTAGAAAAACTGTATATATACTTTATGTATATACAGTCTTTGGGCTCATCAGGCTTAAAGAGAACAAGGCTAATGTTATGAGTTAAGTGTGAGGTCAAGAGGTTTTACAGAAATCTGACCATAACACAGCTGTAAGGATTCATTTCCAGTGTGCCTGAGGAGTACTGGAACTACTGTACCACCTGAGCATGAAAGCTCATTCTTGACCTTGGAAATATTGCTTTGACAAAAAACAAACTTAAAACCCACTTACCACATGCAACATTTATGCTGATACAGGTGATTATACGCCGGCTCTAGACGAATGCTTGTTTCTAACCACACAATTCAAGCAAACTAAATTGATCTATATCAAGTTAGGGATAAATTGTTGGATATTTATTGCCTGTTCAGATGCTTTCCAATCAGCTTCGGGTAAAGTTAGCATAGACTGATACCCATTTTTCAGCACCCATCTTCAGTCTGCATTTCACAGCACAGGACTGATGTGTGTTAAGACCCTTTTACACAAAACCTGATAAACGGTGTCCATTTGTTTAAGGGCATGGGATCAGAGTCAGGGAGTGTGTCACATACAGAAAATTAGTAAATTTATTAAATTAGTAACAATAAATTAATTAATAACAATAAATTAGTCAAGACATATATGCAGAGCATCATTAATTTTATGACCTTATAATGGAAAGGACTCAGCTGGTCCCTAAATTAAGACAGTCACAAATAGCCTATAGTATATTTATTTTCTATTTTAAATTATTATTATTATTAATAAAAATACTTCGTAGCCCACATTTCTGGTTGAGGCACTAGCAAGCTTCTGATTCTGAATGACTAAAATTGCATTTTTCTCCAGGTCAGTATACAACATGAGTCTTCACAGAGCAATACAAAAAATCTATAATGAATTTCTCATTGAATTGTTTCTCATACAGAAGAAAATGTAATTTGTTAAGTAAATAATTTCAATCTTAATAACTTTCGTCTTTCGTTAAAGACACACTAATATGTAGCCGGTGCATCCACTGTAGGCCTATGCATCAACTTCTTAATCACTCTTTCTGTGTCCAGGACTATAGCAAGGATTTTAGAAATAATGCATTTTTTTGTGAAGTAGTAGGCTATTACTGTTATACTTTTTGTTAATTTTTATGGCTAAATGTTTTAATTATTTTTAAAGGCAGTGTTACAAAAAATATATGGACTACATGGAAGCAAAGAAAGCCAGATCGGTCCATTCACTGAATTATTTAATTATTGCATTTCCATAAACAAAAGCCGATTAATTAAAGGCCTCTAGTTAAGAACAAATAAAGCCTGGCCTCCCATGTAGGCTGGGGAAAAAACAAGGCTGGATAAACTCCCGGTGGCTGTCATTATGTGCATGCCAACTAACATAGTATATTTCCAATTAAATTTTCCTATATTTCCTCATATATTTACCTTGATTTACCTGAACTGCAGAAGGTACCAGGCCTTTATGTGAGGCAGGCTTGTATTACATGCAGACCTTTGTTTCTAATTCCGTCTGTTTGATGAGAGTATAATTGGTCATGTTTTAGTACGAAACCTTGTTTTGATATGCTCCCCTTTTCCCTGTTGAAGTTACTGCATCAGGCTGTTGCTCAACACTTCCTGTATCAGTTTCAAATTGAAAGCCTTCCCAGCGTTTCAGTGGACAGAAACCTTTACCCGTCATTTAATAATGATTTTATTGTGTAACATTCAGGAAACGTGTTGTGGAAAACAAACTTACTTGCAAAGTTCCCATACAGCGCTTGAAATGTAGCTGCTTCCATCTTGTGGCGCTTGTAAGTTACTACAACATACAGTTTGGCTGAGACGTACTGTATATTCCTCACTTCAGTGGCTAATTACCCGCTATATACTTAAACGTATACAAGTTCTGCTTAGACACTCATAGCAGGGACGATAACATAAACAATAAAGGGAGCCGGAGTCAGCTGGTATGATAAACCAACGCACGCACGCACGCACACACGCCTGGTGTGAATGCTGGAAGTATTCACACCAGGAAGTATGTTCTTCAGTTCTTCGATACCACTTTTATGATTCGAACTGCTTCCACATTTTTCAGCATTGACGCATCAAAATATTCAGCTCAATTAGGACATTATTGCTACTACCTCTCATTCTCAGCAACGCCTTCTGGTGCTGACAGTGTGGTTATCTCACTGATACGACCTACGTTTTTTGAATGATGGTGTCTTGTCTGATTGAATATTTCACAGGTTTCTCTCTGTCTCAGTGACTGAGCACTTTCAGGCACCAGATAATCACACACAAAACTGATGCTGATTAGCTTATTAAACCTCCATCAGTTAATTCATCTGTTCTGATTGGTGGAATGGTGTTGAGCTATTTCTGGCAGTTGTGACCGCTGTCCTTTTTTAATTGTTAATAAATTCAAACCTACCTGTCACTCTCACACATAAACACAGTAATGAACTACACACAGATATACACATTCAACATCATTCATACATTATCAGTATTATTCAACATTTCAAGCCAGCTGTCCAGGTTAGCGTCAGCCTTTCAACAGCCAGCAGTCCACCGTAATTTCTTCAGAAATCGCTTTCTTTAGTTACCTGAAGTAATACCGCGAAGTATTTCACTGTGTGAGTATGAAGATTTTCAATAAAGTTGAGATGAAAAAAAGGTGACTGGCGTAGACGCATCTCTCTCTACCACTCCCGTCTCTCTAAATCTATAACGTCATCACGTTAGTGGTGTGTTTGACCGTCACAGTTCAGCAACATGGCGGCGCACGGGCTCTCTCTACCACTGAATAGGATACTGTTTGCTGTAAAGGTGAGCTGTTCACAGAGTGACTCTGCAGAGTGCGAGCTCGTTGACCAAACCTACAGCTGTGTGTTTACTACTAACATCATGCGAATGAGATGACAGCTGTAGCCTAAGCATAGTTCTTAACCAGCTAATGACAAGTAGCCTATGTTAGGGCAGTTCAGAACGTTCTTGACGGAACAGGCATAAATATAACACACACGGTATTTGCTTAGATTAGCTCATAGGAGATAGTATCTACATTGTTAAAATTGGGGAAAGGTTTGTTGCCAAAGTAAATAATGGTATCTTGCGTTTCTTTTGTCAGAGTGTGTAAATTATGTGTAACTTTGACATTGTCTCAGACTCGGACAGGCTGTGCTCCAAACAGGTCTATAAAAGAGTTATGATCTTTATTTGTTTTAAGGTCAATACAACAGTTCCACAAAGCGATGTAAAGCAACAGCAGTAGTAATAAGATTGATGTTAATATTGATAAAAATAATTCTAGTAGCAATAATAATAGCATGTTGAGCAGGAACATGGGGGCAGCAGGTGGCTGCCATCAAGTTAGTAACAAGCATTAATGCTGTAAGAGTGCTACAGAGGGAGAGGAGGAGAGAGGAGCTCAGTCCATCATGGGAAGTCTCCTGGCAGTCTGGGAGTATAGCAGCATAACTAAAGGAGGCTCAGGGCTCACCTGAGTCAGCTTTTCTATAAGCTTTATCAAAGAGGAAAGTCTTAAGCCTACTCTTAAATGTGAGGAGGGTGTCTGTCTCTCGTACACAGACTAGAAGCTGGTTCCACAGGAGAGGAGCTTGATAGCTGAAGGCTCTGGCTCCCATTCTACTTTTAGAGACTCTAGAAACCACAAGGATCCCTGCATTCTGGGAGCGCAGTGTTCTAGTGGGGTAATAGGGTACTATGAGCTCTTCAAGATACTGTATAATGGTGCCTGATCATAAAGAGCTTTATAGGTGAGGAGAAGGATCTTAAATTCTATTCTGGATTTTACAGGGAGCCAGTGTAGAGATGCTAATATTGGAGAAATATGATCTCTTTTACTGGTTTTTGTTTGTAAGTTTTGGATCAGCTGGAGAGTCTCACTATGTGTGCTTGTTGAGAAAGGGGAAAAACGTAATTGTTCATAAGCTACAGGGCTATGACGTGTTCCATTCAGAGGAGCACAAAGAACGTTTACAGCTCTGCTATTGTGAATGGTGGCTTACTGTCACACTGCCATTACGTTCAATGCATTTTCAAACTTTCATTGCCACCATTATTAAAATGATATACTATATGTCTACAATGCCTGCACATTGTACCCACAGTATGGTTTAGGTGTGGAAAAGATCGTGATTTTAGTTTTTTAAAAAGCTAACATTTATTACTTTCTGCCTCGCATTGTACATAAATCATGTGCTGCAGACTCATCCATTATAATTGTATCTAAAGATAGGCTGGGAAATCAGACAGAGATTTGTGGGCTGTGAGTGTAATATCTCTTTCATATCCTCCACAGATTGGTTCTCGTCGACATCATGATGCTGACATCACTGACAATGACAAGATAAAGGGATCACTGCTTGGAAAGAAATGGTGGTCTACTGAATCTTCCAGCTACAAAGACTCTTCTTCAGCATCGGATCAGTCGCCGGAGTCAGGGGAGTCTAGTGAATCATCAGTCAGTCAGTCTTCGGAGGAGTCTTCTGAGGAAGTTCTAATCACTGATCAGCCCCCACCGGTCGTTACCACCACTGTCATGACAACCGTCAGTACAGGAGATAGTATGCTTACCCCTGAAGCAGGCACAAGGAGCACAGATGAGCCAACTAGTGCTGTGACAAACCCGCCAACAACACCCGGCGCTGTGACTTCTTTTACCGAGGATATTCCAACATCAGCTCCCATCACAGAAAACAGAGGAGACAACTAAGCAACTGCAAACAACTATTAACCACATTCCTATTGAAAATATGTTATTTTCTGGTTGCAAGAGTTAAATCTCAGTGGGCTTTAACTGTAATGATGATAATGTCACATTAATATCACTAACATCTTGATAAGAGAGAGGGACATTCAAGGTGGTAAACTTGTGTTGAAGACGGTCTCACAGCTGATTCACAGGTTCAGAGTTATAAGGTCTCATATCACTGCTGGTTATTTGGAAGTTAGATTTTCAGTAACAATATGTCTGCAGATATAGAGTGCGTTCTTGAATACTGTGTTTTACTATAAATATTGTTTTATTTTTAAAAATACATTATATAATTTTACATGTACATTCAGGTATTGAGTTTCATTGTTTTAATTTTTCTGATATGACATGCAGACCTGCTGCGTTTTAAGCTACATCCACACAAATAAAGTTTTGTTTGTAACACACAACTTTTGCTACGTTGACACCCAGCGTCCACATTACTCTGTCATTTAATAACCCCTCAACGGAGACCTTTTAAAACACTGCTGACCCCATTTTATTTTGATAAATTTGCATTTTAGTGAGTATGCACAGAAACAGATGTTTTGAAATGATGATGCAGACACCAAGTTTGCTTCCTTATTGGATCAGCCATGACGTGTCCTTCCCTGATTCATCATGCCCCAATTTAAACAGTTATCAAGTGGTTTTTCAGTTGAAGGAAAGTTCAGAGTCGCTTCCATCTTAATTTAACAGTTTTTATTATGAGAATTTAGTACAAATGTGAACATCAGATATTTCTGCAGAAACATGGAATGAACCAAAGAACACCTCCTCCAGTCAGCAGGTATAGCCCTATTTTTAATCTCCTCCCTCCTTTAGCTAGCACATACTTCCCTAGCCAAAGTGAATGGGAGACATGCCTTCTACTTTCTCTCCTCCCGGTTATCGCTGTTGTTACCCTTCTTCCCATAACTCACTTCCTAGTCAATCTGTCATTCCCAATGACAGGTCAGAATGACCTATCGCAATCCCACAACAGATTCTCTGTCCTCCTTCCCACCATTCTTTATCAACTTCTAGAACATTTAATCAAAACAACATCTGCTTCCTTGATGAGAAGTGATAATGATCGGCTTCCTGGCCTGTTATACACAGACTCTTCAGCCTCCAGTACATGATTATATATGGCCATATCATGACCATAACTGGACTCATAAAACATAAGAGAAAAATAACATATTAAATACATTATATGGTTGTACATTAACATCTATATACATCATGTATAAGTGAAAAACTCGCAGTTACTTTCAGTAACAGTTCCACATTGTCACTGATCTTTGCTCTTACCCTTCTCCATAGCTGTGCTTTGTTTGTAGTATTTCCTGTACGCAACCAACCGCAGAGTCGACAATCTGCTTTATGTTTACACCGGCAGGTGCATGCTCGACCCCCATACTGGCCATTTATGTCAATTTAACATATCAAGAAGAATCATCAAAGCTATTTAAGGTCTGAGCAGGGGTTTTTGTAGCTATGTGCTCAAGGTTAACATTGTGAATGGCAAGATATTTGTACACTCTGAGTGACCATGTGGCCTAATGGACAAGGCGTCTGACTTCGGATCAGAAGATTGAGGGTTCAAGTCCCTTCGTGGTTGATATCTCTAATATTTGTTGGACATTTGTCAATGCGAGAGTGGTCAGAAGTGAAGTGTTTGCTCTTTCCTTGAAGAACTTTAGGTAGCAGGGCTGGGTTACACACCAATACTGGTAATTGATTGCAGTTTAACAAATAAAGATCGGCCATCAACTTTACATATATCCT
>JAVQJV010014931.1:0-11078 GCA_036024995.1 Gadopsis bispinosus | reverse complement strand
CCCCCCCCCCCCCCCCCCCCCCCCCCCCCCCCCCCCCCCCCCCCCCCCCCCCCCCCCCCCCCCCCCCCCCCCCCCCCCCCCCCCCCCCCCCCCCTCACCATGTCATGTCTTTTTCAGATAAAGAAGACCCAATCCTGGCTGTCATGAAAGAAATGCCTTTTTAATGTATCCCCTTTAACACATGTACCACTTAAATGACTCCCTAGCTTCTATCTAATGCCAAGAAGAGCCCTAAGAAAGTGATGTCTACGTGTAAGGGTAAACGGAGAATTGTAAACATTTACTGACCTATAACTGTCCGAGCACCACTGCGGGTTTCTCTGTGTGTCTCTCATTCCGTCTTATCTGTAGAAGATTTCCATAAATGACCAGAAAACCTGGCTTTATTTCCCAGACCTTGTATCTCTAAAATAATAATCACAATTGAAAAATCAGCAAAGGTTTCTCCTGCTAATAATTGGTTATAATCCCAATTTGTAGAAGAGGTTAAACTGCTACAAACTGGGCATTGTCATTGAAACAAAAAAGGAAGTATTTTATGTTCTATATGTTACATGGGCTATGCATTGCCAAAAAGTCATCATGTCATGTTACATAGTGAAGTTAGTAATATTTTGGATTAATTAGTGATGAACGAAAATCCAAATGTGCTGTTAAAGAGGGCATATCATGTAAAAATTCAATATTGCCATAATGTCGCAGTTGTGCGACATTTTCCAGAATGACTTAATACCCAAAAAGATATTACAATAAAGGAGATCAATCACAGCACAATAGGTTTTGGGGAAAGACATATTGTCATATTCTATTGCCAACCCAGTATGTGGACATACACGTTATTTCCCCTCCTCATTTGCTGCAACATGTACACAAAGTGCCACACAAAGCAGTCTGTGCCTCGAGACGGCAGCAGCAGGATGCAGACTGTGCGATGATGAATAGAGATGTCAGATGGCCACAATAGAGGTCGCATCTTTAACTGGCTGACTGACCTGTCGCTCTAAATAGAAAGGGTGGCCAAACCATTGAGACTGGCCATCAATCTCCTTCCTAAACACAATGATGATTTACTCCATTCAAATCACTGGGTGAGTGAAGAGGAGCGGCAAGAATGAGCTGTGTATGTGTGTGCATATCTGGGTGTATGTGTGCGTGCAAACAGCCGCACATGTATGTACATTTGATTTCCGATACGTGTTCATGTGCTACGATGCATAAGCACGCACCTTTTAATCATGTATTTGTAATTGTGTTTACACAATTAGTCGAACCCCAGCGTTTGTATTGGATTGCACCACTAATACCTGCCTGCAATATATTGATCTCCCCTTCTGTACTGTATATCCAGGCAACAGTTTCACTTGCTAACGAAGTGTGAAATGAATTGTGAGAGCAACATCTTGTCCAATGTATATATACAAGCACTCACAGCTATTAGATTCATTTAAATGGGAAGCACGTCGGGTTCCAGTCTGTAGTAGTGTACAGCTTGTCGCCAAATGAGGACGGACTCAGACTTACCAAATTTCTTTAATCTAGCTTGGTTTACAGAGGCTATATATGTAGATTGTTCCATGGTAGGCAGCATTTCACACAGCTAAGCATTCATCAAGAAGGCACTTAAATCCAAACTAGCAATTACAGTAAAGGCCAGAATGTGTACAATATAGCCACAACCATAAAAAAAAGTCAGGGCGGAAAACAAACAGTGACAGCAATAGTGTTATTGAGGGGGAGGAGGAAGAGCATTATACTGATGAAGAAGTTGAGGAAGATGAAAATGTTGCTAATGGTAATGTTGACAATCACTAAAGAAATCAGAGTGATTACGGCCATGCTTGTGCTGATGAAAATGATAGTTTCTAAGACTACAGTTACGCGTAAGGGGATGATCATGATGACGAGCATGATTAATCAAAACCAATACAGTCTGCATACATCTATGGGGCACAAAATAAAAAAAAAAAGGGCAGAAGCATTTTCTTTAACGGTTAGGAGCTGAGAAATCTGTAAGAAAAAAATTAAAAGCTAAATCCAATCAAAGATTTTTACGCTGCAGGGAAGCCAAATTCAGAACCAACCTCCCTGGGGAGACTGGAACCAGCAGGGTTGGGAAACGTCAGCCAAGTCGTTAATGAAGTCATGACCAGAGTCACCGCTGTGGAAGGAGATCTTAATCACCTGCAAGAGTGGAGGGCCGAGACCTAGCCCAGACCCATTTAGTCCACAACACACTAATGCTAATTAGAGGGAAAGAAGGGAACGTTTGTAATCTGTTCAATTAACCCAGCCTGGAGAGGCGTCCTGTGGGGCTGAGGAGAGACTCAGGCCTGCGACCATGTGGTGCCACCGCTGTCTGTGAGCCACACTAGTCGTGGTTGTAGTTGCTGCTTTACGCACAGCTGTTGGGATGAATTTTAGGTCAGATTTTTCTCCTCCTCCTCCTCTCACTCCTCTTTTATGTTTCCCTACACCATATTACCCTTCCCTCTTGCTCTTTCTGCAACGCGGCAGAAAACATCCAGTGTGTTTAAAGAGTCAGATATAGAGACGGAGACTCTGAGAGTGTGTCAGGTCCCAATCCCCAGTCTCTCTCTCTCTCTGCTGCACTGCCCTGCCTGCCTGGCACCCTCCACGGCTGTTTCTGTGCCCTGTCAGCAGTACAGCCAGGCAGAGATATGCACCCACCCTGCCCTGGGCTCGGCTCTGCGCCGTGCAGTGCACAGATGTCCACACAATTTACTGCCCACAACAAATTGGATCACTTCTCCGGTGTTTTTTGCAGGACTCGCACCTGCTGTTTTCCACCTTCTAAACATCTAGAGATTGGGGGCAAAGAGAGAAGAGTGGCGGCGGTAGTTGATTTAAGGAGCAAATTAAACCGGGAAGGGCTGAATGAGATAGAAAAAGAAAGGACGAGGGCTGATGGTTGATGCGAAAAACAGGAGATTGTTCTCTACCTTTGCAGTAAATCCTTTTTCTACGTGCAAACATGTGCAAAAAGATTCCACCTCCCAAAATAGGGCATATAGAAATCATAGTCTGCAGGTCACAGCCACTGATGATCAGTTTGTCCTCAGGGGCAGCCATGTAGTCTGCCAGGTCACCAGTGTTGTTGAGGTTAAGCACAATCTGACATCTGATCAACTGTGGCGTGACTGAGTGACAACTCCATTCTATACCTGAGTTGGTTGTGGAATAGATCATTACAGCAATAGGAGGAAAGGACATGTGTGCATCTGTGTTTTCTGGTAATACATGTGTGCATGTGAACCCTGAGGGACCCAGGCAGGTGGTGGTACACTGTCTAGATCAATTATTGATCCCTCCTGCACTGCCAGGTGCGAATTACTACAGCACCACACTCAGACGTGAAATCATAACTCATCATGGCAGAGATGACAAGAGAGAAGGACCAAGCAGCGACGATAACTGTTCCTTCACTCCAGCAGGAATTGTGTTGTCGTGTGTCAGCGTGAGATTGCAGAGCAGCTGTCTCCTGTGGCCAGAGAACACAGCAGCCCCATCACCAGACAGATTGTTGATATTGGACCTTTTTAAACTACAATTTGGTTAAAGGTTAGGCGACTAAAACAATTGGTCAAAGTTCTGGAAAATTTGTGGTTACATTTGGTACAGTTGGTGCGTGATTCGATACACATTCAGAGTCAGACGTGCCAAAAGCCCAACCACCACCCTGACTGCCACACCCTTAGTGTCTGCATCACTACATAAAGGGAACACTTCTTCCTGCACTGGCACTGAATGCTGGCACTGGCCTTAAATTGTGCTTTGCAGAATCACCCAAAATGAGCATGATTTCCAGGGATACTACTATGATACATGCTGCCATATGTGGGCATCCCTGCTCATAATGTATATATGCATGTATAGTGTAAACTTTTATAATATATACCAACATACATGTACACATTTCAAAGACCCTTGTAGTAATTGAATTAGTCCTATGTTTTAATCCCGAATTGCACAAATGAAAGACACAGTGAAAGGCTGTGATACTCTATCAAAGACTTTCTCAGCCTTTTGGATAAAAATCTGTTTTTGAGTGTTAATCTTCTGTGTACAGTCTATTCAGAGGGAGAAGAAAGAGTTCTCCTTATCTGATATGTATTTGGTTTGAGTCAGTTATATCGGATATAATCATGAGCAGTCTGCCGCGGAGCAACTTTGACAGTCATTCAGCTTATTGGGCTGTGCTGCATACAACTTGCAATATTATGCCCTCTTCGTTTATCACAGTAATTACACAGAACCACCATGTGTTTCCCACTTACTCCGAATGTTCATTCAACAGCCGGTAGTAGCTCCGCCATATGGATGTCGCATGTGAAGCAATCATCAAAGGTATCAAAGTCCTATCATGCAGGAGCAAATTGTCTTTCGAACTCGTGAAATTATTCTTCAGTAATATTCCCGACGGGACTTCATTATCACCTAAGCTGTGTATACTTTATACTGTAACAATTTCTGTCTTTGATAGATAGAGGTTAGGTTTAATTTCTCCCTTATCTTTTCAACGGACAGGAATTGTAATTCCTTTTCTCCGATATTATAATATTCTTGTTTGGCGACTATCACAACTGTTTCTGTCCTTTCAGCTAATAGCCTATCTAATTGTGTTCATAGTTCCTAAAAGCATGCAAATCAAAATAATTACCCCTGGCCCAATAGTGTGCACAAACTCATTTACTGTCGCTCCTGCTCTTTCTCCCCAAAGGCAGCATTGATAATACAGTCATTTCCCCTCTAACTACTGGTTTTGCTGCTGTACGGGGTAACAGGGCCAGATTTTCCTATAACATTTTAATCTGAAAATCCTCCACCTTTAACAGTAAGTTATTTAGCCTGTCAAAAGTGCAGCACCTCCTCAAGGTGAAGGTTCAACTTTGTGAATTTTGTATTCTGACGAAATCATCAGGTGCATTCTTGCACCCTTGATACTGTTCACTGTTCCTATAATATATTCTTGTGCAATTTTATTTGCCTTGACATTATTTTGGCTGTGTGTATACATCAGTATCTCTAACTGGATAAGATATGTTCTTGCAACAATCGTTATCACCAAGCTTTTAGCATTTTACCAACCTTTTTCCTACAGGGTGTCATAGACACAGAAACCATTGTGCAGTCAGTGGTCCCTATCATCTAAATAGCATACCTATATAGCATTTATCAGTTTCCCTCTTCTCTAGACATTCAGTAAATGTTTTCTTTCTTTCAAATTTTGCCTCTTACAGAAGATAAAATAAAAATAAAGTGTTTGGCTGTATTGTCTACATGCATTTGGATGGTCTTGTCTTGAATTTAGTACCACATATATTCCTGTAAGTGACAAATCAGTATAATTGTATTGCAGCATATTCACACTACTCATTTTGGTTCAAATAGAAGACACATTCAGAGATGATCTAAATGATGAAGTAATTGAGGTGACAGTGGAGGAAATGAGATCAGATTATAGCAGTTTGAATCATAATAGCCTTCTTTTTCAAGTGGATTATATAATACAACAGTGATGATTAGAGCTAATCCATGACCACAGAGCATGGATAATGGAAGAATCAGTGAATAGATTGCCAGAGTTTGTATGAAACGATGGTTTGGTTTCTGTAATTACATCTGTCATTTGTTAATAAACCATTCTGTGGAGATAGGGACAAATATCAGACCCACCGGCACGGGTTTGGTCATCGCAGCTCCGCTATGTTAACTAACGGGGAGGTGGACTGGCAAGGCAGGGAGTCAGCGAGATGCTTTGAATAAAATCCAGCAGAATTTAAACAGTTGATGCTGAGCCAGAGTGGTGTGCAGGTTGTGTTGTTTTAAAATAAGACAAATTCATCCAATGGCACCTGCAGGAAACCTTACTCTGGAGGTTTGAGCATTTTCTCCACTGAAAAGCCATAATGTACAAAAGGCAATCCAGTCTGAGCCATTGAGAGAGCCATAATGGTAAACAGCCACTCCTGCAGAGATGCATGCCCTGTCAGAGGCAGCGCCCAGAGGCCCAGGGACTGAAGAGGGAGGATGCCACCTAGGCCATTTTGGAACACTTGGAGGGGGCCTTATCACCTCCATCATGATGAGCACCCTCCTCTCAAAACTACTCATGTGCTCCCTTTTATCTGTCACATTCCTTCTTCATCAGGGCTTCTCAGCGAAGCACTTGTGTGCCTTTTTTCATCTTCACTGGCCCTATTCTACTCTCTTTCTACTCTTTTGTATTCTACAGTCACTCGTCTCTCTTCATCTCTCTCCTCCAGGTTCGATGTACCATCTCTGATGCTGCTGAAGAGGCTGAGAGGGTAAATAGGCATGAGGGCATTAAGCCCACAGCTCCCTAGCAGAGACGGGGGGAAAGGGATCATCAGCAGAATATTGAGAAAACCACCCTGACAAAGGGAATCAGACAGCAAATGGACCTTGCAATAGAGTGTGTTGAATCATTTAAAAGCTAAACAACAGGGCAGCACATCAGTATAGTAGCAGACAGGTGAATAGTTGCATGCATGTGTTTTTGTGCGCGCATGACTTTGCAACTTTGTACTTCATTTAACACAATGCTAGCCAGCTCAGGAAAATAACCACAAGTAATGTAAAATAATTTCACATTTGCAGCACTTAAATAGATTCTGATTGTTCTAATTTAGAGAAAAGGGTCTGAGAGTTTACGAGACGACGTCTTGCACAATGCCACTTGGATAAAAGCTTTAAACTGTATGTTGATTTACATTTGAACCCATTGCTTCTTCATCAGTAAATAAACTGATTCGTATTTGTGTTATGTAGGAGGGTGAGATGAGGTAGGAGGTAAAGATGGGCACAAGGCTGCATTAGTTTTATGTAAACATGCTGCAATTTTAATGGACACTAACGTCCTTAGCAGACCCCACTGTGAGAAACGGAGGGGATGGAGGGGAGGGAGGATGTGAGAGGCTTTCAGACCACTTTGCTCCTTTCAATCTGTCAATTTTACCTTGCTTTCCCCATCCTCCCTCTCTCCTCATCTTCCCATCTTCTTTCACCTAAGGTCTGCATGTTATCACTAAGCTGGCAGCAGTGGGAGGCTATAGAGGAATTCTTATACCCAAAATGCTCCCCCGGTGCCATCCAACCCTCCACCACTCCATCTCCATTTTTACTGCCATCGCTCCACAGCTGTCCTCCTCTCTCACTACTGTAACCATTATACCATTATACCTTCCCTGTATCCAATGTGTGTATGCGCCATAAGTACTCCTCTCCTCTCCTCTCCTCTCCTCTCCTCTCCTCTCCTCTCCTCTCCTCTCCTCTCCTGCATAGTGACAGGGTGGCCGTGTTCTATGAGCTGGAAAAACTCTGTGATAAGCAGAGCGGACTTCAGACAGGTGTGACAGGTTTGCATTTCTCCTACCACCAGCTGACTCCCTTCCCTCCAGCGGGACCAGAACGCTGCGACTAAATCCACAATCCTGCACCCTCACCTGCTGCTGGCGCTCCATTAAACGCCCCTGCAGTTACTGTGCCACTCTGGGCCATATCCCAGATATGTGTGCCAGTCAGCCAGCAATTCTGCAGTGATGATGATGACAACCCTGCACTGCCATTCAACAGCTATGCCCCACAGACAAGTATCCACATCTCGGTATGAGTAGACATGCCATCTGATAGACTGTATCCAAGTGCTTGTTATGTTCATTCTTATAGGAAATTCAATGCAAGTGCAGTGCAAAAGGAATTGGGGGAGTGCAATATAAATCTGATAATTAATGATTATTCTTTCAGCTGGCTACATTACTTGATTCTAACTTGTTTTACAGCAGCCACACTAAGTGCGTTTCGATCCACCTGTTTTTGTGATTTAATAATTTGCGTGGAAAAGTTGGCTAAAAAATAGCTAAGAAAAACGAACACGCAAACACAACAAACATAACAAACATAAATGCCATATTTCCATCATGTTTTCCACATCGTTTTTCTTTAGCATTTTTTTGTTTTAATTCTCTTTTTGTGCCTTATTCTTCTGCAATGATTTAATGGTACTGGAATGGAGAATTAGCACCACCTGTAGTGCAACTGTGTCTCTTGATGAACCTCCTAATATTTGCGTAACAGTAGTGGATGGAAACATGCATTTTCATTGGCCATTTTTCTGGAAATGTGTTTAAAATTTGCACTAAAGTTGGATGGAAACTAGCTTAACGGCACATGTTCACAGAGGTGAGAGGCAAACAGATGGCACAACAATTGTGCAGATGGTTTGGCATTTTCAAAATTGAATTTATTATTTGAAAGTCTGGTCATTATCCTTTCCATGCAATACAGTGGCCCACACAGTACCCACACGCTCAGTTACTTCTAACTAACGTGCAGTAAAATAAAATGAGAGAAATAAAAGAAATAAATAATATAAGTGTGGTTATTTTACAGCAACCTGGTGTTGCTTGTGCATGATTTAGTCAAGGTAACCACAATGGATCATCGTGTGTAATGGCGCTACACTTATACAGATATAGCACAGATATAGTGCCTGTCTCGCTGCCCTCAGATGACTATGTGGGGGTTTAAAAGCAGTTGTAAACGACACATACTGCACTTGTAAGAATCACCCATTAATCCTTGGCTCGTTTCATATCGCCTTACTGGCCATTTTGTTTTAGTTCCCACACATTATAAAAACACATATTCTTTCCACTTACCCTTAATGGCATTCATCTCTGTAGATAGTTTTGGCTTTTCAGATACCCACTTTGGAAATTCCTGCCAGTCTAATGGCAGTGATGGGTATTTGATTTGTGGTGCCAAACATTTAATTTGAAAAACTCATCCGCAATGTGTCATTCCAGAAACAATGTCTCCGTTACTGAATAATCCAGAGATATTTATACATGACTTTTCGGAACTGTTGATGCAACACAAAGGGAATGCCTTCATCTTTGTCACACTGTAATGCTTTTTCTATCAGTCTCTACCTGCTCCTGCCAGACATCACAGTCTGTAATCACTACTCTTAGAGGGAGAGGGAAAAAAGGAGAGGAGAATAAATGGAGAACAAAATATGCACTTTCTCTAAAAGTAGGAATTGATTGTTCCCTCCTCATCCTCTTCTTTCCTTGCAGCTCATGTGGGACACTAAAACATGAACAACATGGAGGAGAGATGTGGTATACTTGCATATGTGACTCTCTGCATGTATTGGGAGATGACTTAAGAAGACATCAGAGTTAACAATAAAAAGGCAGTAAGAAAATAACAGTGTATATTGGTTTGTTGAAAAGATAAAGTCACAAAGAGCTGTCACAGATACTGCTTCATGCTCTTGTTCTTTCTAGTATTTTGTTGTCTCATACATGGATCACACACACACACACACCCCCACACACACACACACACACACACACCCACACACACAAAAGCAAGAGAAAGTCATAACAGAAGTTAATCTTGTGATCCATAATCTTGAGGTGACAGTGTAGCAGGAGTTGGAAATATAGAAGGTTCAGTAAACATGTAAAGATGGATGTAGCAATAATTTAAAGGGAAGATGCAGCTGTGCATGTAGAAAATAGAAAGAGGTTGAGAAAGTAAAAAAAAAACATTAGAAAAGAAATATGCTTGCAGAGGATGTTTCAGAGGTGAGGGAGGGAGGGAGGGGGGTGGAGGAGAGGAGCGAGTTTTGAACAACCTCCAGCATCCCGGCGCAGTGTGAACAAGGTGAGGTCATCTCTGGGGGAGCTGGGGATGAATTTCAATCACAACAATAAGGTCAACAGAGTAATCCCTGTCCACTGAAATGTCACTGTTCCCCTGCTCTGACACGGCTCACCACGCACAGCATCACAACAACCAGCTATTGATCACACACTAATTAGAGATGGATGAGGCCTGCTGTATGCTGTATAGGATACAAGGGGACACACAACTGTGGACATAACTGCACGCACATACTCAAGAGATTTAAATATCTCGCTTATGTGCACACATGCTTATGTGACTAAATTGTTTGGCCTATATACAGTCTACTGGGATGGGAAGTCAGGTGAGTATTCTCAACCTGAATTGAGCACAGGCGGAGAGGAAGAGGAAATGGGACCGAAGGATGAAGATGAACCGCCTGACATGACGCGCACACGCAAACGATGGTGCGATGAAAAACAGTAAGGAGGAACATCACAGCATTTTATTTGGATCAGCGGTGCTGCAGGGAAAGATTAGTGTGTAACTAACTAACTCACAGCAGTGAGAAGTCCAAATTATGAATTTTCATCAAACTCTGATTAGACTGAGAACTCGACCAGAGAGGGAACTGCTGACCTCAGCTTGACATGCTTAATGGAAACCACAGCAAGCTGTGACGCTGTGAGAGGCGTCTGACAATCCAACATATGCACTCGTCTTTCTTTTCCTTCTTTTCTTCCGTCGTTCTCTCTGATTTGTCTTTTTTCCTCCAAAACTGTCCACGCCTCTTGTCTCTCTCGGTCGCTCTTTTAACCTGTCATCTTCAGTCATTCATGACCGCAATCAGCCGATCGGTCCCAGCCGTGCGGGACCGGCCTCACACACCCCGGGGCCGCTGGGAGTCGTAGTCCTAGGCCACGCTGCCATGACGTCCTGTAGGCCTTGGCGTAACCACAGGGCGGGGACATACAGTCCGGCGATGACGCTGCCTCTCACGACGTCACACAGCATGAATGAAATGTTTATGTATGTATGTAGTGCTTCCAGGGACAACAGAGGAAGTTCACTCACTTAGACGCAAACATTTCCATTATGTAAAGTATGGTTGGGCCACATGAATGGTTCTGAAAGTAACTCCCCCCTAGATTGAATTCCTTTTTCAAAATGTTCTATCATGGCCTCCAGTTTTAATTATTTCAACCTCACTTTTGAGAAATCATGTTTTTTAAATCAGTTTAACAAGGCAGATGGCTCTAATGCCATCACTTCCATTTTTGAAAACATTCATAGTTTACAGCATTTTTTCACACCTGCCTAAAACCTTTGCACAGTACTGTATGTATGAACAGGAAATGCACAATCTCTGGTAAGGATTTCTATTGTCTTATGGTATACAATGG
>JAVQJV010014930.1:0-21184 GCA_036024995.1 Gadopsis bispinosus | reverse complement strand
AAATCATCCTTTAAAAAGAATATGCAGAGGCATTTATTGGCATGCAGATGACAGGCTGAACAGTAGGAGGCATAACTCTGTGCTAGTTTTCAATATTCGTGTTTTACTTCATATGAGTTGTATAATTCACTTTTTTAAATATTATCTATATATTGATTTTTAATTAGTAAATGTATGTACAGTATGACTGGATTTAATGTATTAAACCCTATATATGTATATTGATGTAATGTTTTGTATAGTAATGTTCATTATGTAATGTATGTCATGTATTATATGTCTGGTGTGGACCCCGGGAAGCCTAGCTGATTGTTACGGCATCAGCTAATAGGATCCTTTAAATACGCTAAACAAATAAAACACATATTGATCAAAAATTAAAAAAATAAACAAAGGCTGGAGGGAAAAAGTAAAAGAGGACCAAAAGAGCCAATGGAAAGAAAAGGACAACAAAGAGACAGCAAAGGAATCAACTGTACTTTTAGATAAGGCGAGAGCTAGTGTCTGTAAGCTGTGTAGACCTAAAGACAAAGCTACATTAACTCTGTGATTCGGGCAGGCCAAAACAGAGAATGATGTACTGCGTTTGCCCCAAGCTGCTGGTCTGGCTTTATTATCGCCTGTGTACTCTTCACAAACTGATTATGCTGCACCTCCTCTCAGCAAACTGAATTTGTTCGCCTATTCTTTTGGTGCGTATGTGAGTGTGTGTGTGTGTGTGTGTGCAGCCCAACTCTAAGACAACGATGAACAATTCATCTTCTCTGGGAGCTCTGCGATCTTAGAAGAGAGCAGAGAGAGAAAAACAGAGTGGTGCATAACACAGACACACAGTACACTGCACAGCCTAAGCACAAATCACAGCTTAGCGATCTCCAATAAAGACTTGTCAAAGGCACACTTGCATGTTCTGAGAGGAAAAGGCAGGTAAGGGAGGAAGTTTAGAGTAAATCCAGGTAACCTTCACACCATAACTCAGAACACCTGATTAACCGCCAAACCCCCATGTTGTCTGCTTTCTCCCGTGTCACTCAGAGACGAACGGATGAGAAACTGATTCCTTTTTCATCAGAGGTGTAGCAATTAATTGATTCAAACTGTTAAGCTGGGTTTCACATCTAAGACTGCTGCATCGCCACAAACAGCTTCCAGATAAAAGGTAGGAGGGAACCGCAGCTACAATAACGTGGAGTTCAATTGTAAAAGCCTTACAGGACATGTATGGTTTATTTTAGTACCAAATCCTGTAATTTACTCCATGACTGCTCCTCTTCCAATACAAGTTCATGTGTTTTCAGCTTCACGTCACATCTCCAACAAACTTTTCCTCTACCTTCCACCCTCTTCTGCTCACTGTGTCGACTGTGAAGAATCTCACAGTAAAGACAGCAAATAAAAAGAACACAAACAGGGTTTGGTAGTATGGCAGTGTGTTAAAATGTGAAAGGCAGTAGTTAAATATAAAAGATATAAACTTTTTTGACCCATCTCAACTGACACAAAGGAGTTGCTGCAAGTCTCTGCCTCCTCTCTTCATCTGCAACCAGCAGTAACTATAGACATGAAAAGGGTTATAAAATGTTCTACTATGCTCCTCTTGACAACAGCTCTGCACAGTCAAGACTGATTAGTGACACCATTGCAGATGAAACCAAATCAGCAAAGCATTATTAATCAACAGTGGCCTGTCTGAAACAAAAGGCTGACTAATTTTCTATTCTAAGCAGGAAAGACAATATTATATTGTTAATATATTATTATATATATGATGTTCAGTCACCTCCTATGACCTAGTCATATCATATCCAGACCACACAGTTTCATCTATTTACACTTTGTATTTGAGTCTTTCTCCTACCTTCACACACTACCTCTCACACATACACAAACTCTCCCTATATCTTTCCACCTCTTTCAAGTTGGCTTACACACAAATGTAAAAATCTCACACTGGTAATATGTCTATTTAAGACATAGGGCTTAAACAGGATTACTGTCGTGTAGCAAAGTTGAGTGTGTCTTTACTGATAAAGGAACACACAACAGACAAGAGTCAAAAAAGTGTACTATCTTCTGTAAGCCACAAACTGTTAAAAGCACAAGTGCCATTATTTATGGAGGACCAGTATCCAATGATACACACAGGCAGCCACGGACACACCTTGTCGTATCTTGGGGCTGGTGGAGCAGTAAATGTTGCAGTATTTCAGTATGACAGGAAACACTCTGTTTATGTGCTTATCATTTGTGCAGCCTGCACAAGATGGCCCTCTCCCCATACTGATGTATGGCTTCTTAATTAGAGCTAGGCTTCCACTGAGAAACAAAGCAGTACTCATACCACACACACACACACACACACGCACGATTCATCTCCTAAAACAATAAATTCATTAACCTACAATTATAATCTACAGTATACAGTACAGAACCAGTAGACACATCATGTGGAAAAGAATGCCTCTCATCATATGTCAGCTCTAAATCACAGATAGTGCAATTAGTTGTGTTGCCTGTAAATGTGTGTCTCTGTGTGTGTAACCTTTTTCTGGCTGTTACTATTTGAAAGAGTCTATATGTAATATACATACTCTGCTTTGCCCTAAAGCTGTCTCTGAGTTATGTGCTCATATATTGTGATATACACCCCTATTAAGCTGTTCTCCATAACTTCACATTGGGTAACACATCTCAGAGTTACCAATGAAATGAGGTGAGCTGGGAATAGAGAATAAAACAATCACATTAATAACCCGTGTTTGTTTTCATTCTACAAATTAATTTCTTGCTCACACAGGCTAGGGTGCCCCTCAATCCAAATTTGTTGGATATTAGTTATAGTAATGAGCCAGGTACATACTCTGTAATGAAATGGGGAGACAAAAAATGCTATTTTGTGTGTGTGAGAGAAAGTGAGCTATCCAATCCATTTCAAATTAATGTGAAGATACTCACGTAAGATTTTTACATTTTAATAGTCTTATTCACATAGACACTCACACACAAAAGAGTAATGGGCCAGTATAATTTTGCGACAGCATGTGTTTGTGTGTCTGTGTGTGCATGTGTCTGTTCACTATGAGTGTTATATTTAAGAATGTTGTAAAGCCCAATGTCCAATTCTCATCAAAATACAACAGAATTGTTTTATTGCAAAGCATAAAAGAAAAATAAAAAGATGTACAGCTGAGTGTGTGTGTGTGTGTGTGTCAGAATGTGATGATGCCAGCCTTTCTATATAATTATTCCCACTTTCTGCCTATGAATCAGTTACAGTAGATGTGGCCCTATGACAGCCAACCTCTTGATAGACAGCGTTTATCACTACAAACGTGCCTGATTTTGTATTCTGCCCACTGTTGATCATGAAAACAGAAAAACAGACAACATGTCATCTCTTTTGTCATGATGACACCTATCATTTGTAATATGTGAAGTGAGAACTTGGAAATAGAGTCAAACGTTGGAGACTAGAAAAAAGGTCTGTTTCCATTGCTTATAAGTTTGCACAGTGACTCAGGCAGTGTATTATCTGCAGGCCTGGCCTTTACAGGAGGAAAATAAATCTGTCTCAAAGAGAACATAATCACAATGTGTTCCTAGGCAAGTTCAACCTTAATATGAAAAGGTCTCTAATAAATATGGAAAAAAGGATTTATCAAAGTTATCAAATGAGAGATGAACTATGGACTTTTTACAAATTAAGAGGCCTTTCTCAATATGCATTCTTGATTGTACTTCTGTTCTCATGGACTTGAAACGGCATCAGCCAAAGTACTGTTCCAATTTAAAGTCTGCATTGAGCCAAGTTTGGACCGATTTGAACTTGCCAAGTTCAAACTCCCAAGTACGCCAGTTGGCATACTCTGTATCGAGAAAGGCCTAAGGTTTGTTATAAATACTTATCTACACATTTTTTTCTAAAAAAAAGGAAGAGAACTATTCTTTCATTGCTTGAGGCCTCAACAACTGTACACTGGATGTACAGAGATAAGATTTGCAACGAAGGATTTGTCTAACATGTTCTGAAATTTGGACACCATGAAACATTGCTTCCCCTAGGTGCAAAACCTCAAAGGAATTGTATACATTTTTTATAAATGAAATTAATATTGTATTCTTTTGGGGGGGGTTTCTTTTTTCAGATGACAGACTAACAGCTCAATTCATAACTGAAGGGCAGCTGCTTGCAATCTGAATGGTTACTGAACAGTATCATGGGAATAGCATATGGTTCCCCTGTTTTGAAGTGTAATTTTTACAAGCCACTGGAACAGCACATTTGCTGGGCAACACTGCACAGGTTGCACCAGAAAAACTGTGAGCCTCTGTAAATCCCCTGCAAATGGGTGGCAGTGGCTCAGGAGGTAAAACGGGTCATCCATTAATCCCAAGGTTGGTGGTTCGATCCCGGCTCCACATGTCGAAGTGTCTTTGGGGCAAGACACTGAACCCTAAGTTGCTCCAGATGGTAGCAGCATCCATTAAGGTTGAAAACGTGTTCCCCAGTGAGGGACTAATAAAGGATGATTAAAAAAATTACTCTAAAAAGGTGCGTTCATGTATGGCAGGTTGCAAACAAAAATAAGTCTTATTGAAAATATAGTGGCAAATACAGATGCCAAATAAAAGCATGTCAAGCAAAATATACTGCAGGCTGGTACAATCTGGACTTGCACTTTAGATTGTGGTTGGGAAAAGTAAGAAAAACCAAAAAGAAGTGTCTGTAGGGCTCCACTCACCTTCAGAATAGTCTACTATATGACCATGAGCCTACTTCATCTATGAGTGGCTTTTTCCAATTCTCTGACTGCTCCTTTTTTCCTTCTTTGGCAACCTTTCTTGATCTTTATAGGTAGAGAGGTCATTGACCTCCCCCTCTCTCTATCTCTATTACTCAGTGTCTCTACTTTCTCTTTTGCTTGCTATTTTACAGTTGTTGCAGTCTTTTTCCCACCTTCCTACTGTCCTCACCGACTCCTGTCTCTCCTTTAATCACCTGCTCTGTTTCCTATGTGTAGCAGTGACCAAGAAGGCCTCCTTCTGTCATATTGCACAATCATATGGTTTCTCAATATTGTCTGCCATCTTTTTTAGGGGGGGATCTTGCAATAAAGACAAAAGTGTTTTGCTAGTACATTAATTGATATTCACCCTCTCTCCTCCTTCTCTTTACTCATGCTCTTTTTCAGCTGTTGCAGTTTCTCCTCCATCTCTTTGCTCTCCTGGGCCAGAGTCACCGTCTCCATCTGCAGTTCTTGCAGGTTCCTATAGCAACATACACACACACACACACACACACGCTCACATATATGCAATCAATTGACAACAATCAATCATGCAAATGACCTACTCCGCCAGACTGGACGTACAGGCTTTCATCAATATGGTCAATTCATCTGCTGCACTAGCAGGTCCCGGTTGCTATGATCAATACTTTAATTAATTAGTCACTGGATCAGGGTACCACCAAGGCAGACGTCAATTAGCTGATGGCAAATGAGAAACTACATAGGAGACTAGACTCTAATTTGCATTGGGCAATATGAAGAAAACTAATACTCTGAACTGAAAACTATCAGAATCCAGGTCACATGGTTTATCTTGCCTGAAACTCAGTTTTGTTAAATACTCATTCCCCAATCTCTGGGCAGAATTTGAATGGGCACAGATGGAAATAGGATGGCAGGAAAGTACTGCCATACTACCAAATGCCTTAAATCACATCATTGATCTGATCTGATCTTACCTGGCATTGAGCTTGATGGATCTTGCCTTGTTGTTAGGAAGCACCACAAAGTCATTCAAATTCATGCCTCTTCCGTCTGGGGGCTTAGGTATTCCTCCCGCGTCTTCCGCTGGGCTTTTTAGTCTCTTCTGCAATAAAAGCCAACAGTAATGGCATAAAACTGGCTATCACGCTGGGCCCAGGCTAAATCACATACTGCCATAAGTGAACACTGCTGCAATGAAATGAGTCAAATAGCAGGGACAGATTTGCACAAATGTATAACAGGCAGATGAAACAAGCAATCCTGTGTGTTTAAATTGCATCTGGCAAACCTATACGCTTGACAAATTGCTGGCAAATGTTTCAGGCAGTAAAAGCCAATTAAGGTGATTAGCCAGTAAGGCAGATATAATATATTGTTTATAATAACAAGGCAGCCACACCTGCTAGCAACTCAGCTGGTAGCAAATTGATATTAGATAGGTGATTAGCTACTAAAAACCTGACATTTCACCTGATCGTACCCCTATATATGAAACATTTGCCCACCAGACTGCAAAACAGCACCAGTATAGCTGACACAAAATCATAACCTTAATTAAACATCAGCTTGGCATGATGCCTAACAGACCTTTCTCAGGTAGGGCATTTTTACTTGTCATGGCAGGAAAAGCACAGGTGTAGCTAGTTATATCTGTAAGCCATTATACACAATATCAGGATGTCTTGATTAACAGCATTACTCACCCCTGTGCAGTTCCTGTCATGGTGTGAAGTTGTCTGCCATGAAAGGGGTCTATTGTAGACACTACTAGGGTGACAGACACACGTTGGCAAACTGAAGCTTTTTGTTCTGCTTGACAACAGCAGCTTTCAAAGCTACACCTTCAACACAGGGAACAAACCACCCCTGGCAACCACAATGGACATCCGTGGCTTTTTTTTGGCATCAGTGACTGAGACTGCATCATCATGTGCCTATAGTTCACTACTGTAGCTCAGTTGTCTTGGTCCAAACCAAAAATATCTTTGCTAAAGCAGAAAATAATAGAGATTTAAATATCTAGCCCACTATTATTAATGTTAATTGTATTTGGTCATGACTACATGTTTTGAATGGGATA
This sequence comes from Gadopsis bispinosus, assembly GCA_036024995.1. Lineage (NCBI taxonomy): Eukaryota > Metazoa > Chordata > Actinopteri > Centrarchiformes > Percichthyidae > Gadopsis > Gadopsis bispinosus. Next base: position 14,329 of record JAVQJV010014930.1, on the reverse strand, counting down.
ATGTGGACTACCTTGGCTAAATGTAGCTGCCTCTCATGAAAAACATATCAAGCTGTAAAGCCAACTTAACCCTTATGCCCTCCTCAGGAATTTTGTACATTTTTGTCAACTTTTTTTTTTGGATTTGGTGATTATCTTTGCTGTGTTACAGCTTGTGGCGTGAATTTTTCTTTTTAGTAAAATTTTTGAAATCCAGTGTCTTTTACTCTTAGATGTCTTTTATACTCTCTTCATGTATTTTGCATCCTCTGGACACCTTCGTGTCAGAGGGTCACACAAACACAAAAAAAAAAAATCACTCTTGGGGCCCCCTGGTAGTCACACGGCTCCATAATATAACTGGCAAAAATACAAGAATTTCATGCATCGGCCTACAATGGGAAAACGGTCGAAGGTGGTGGAATACAGTAAAAGAGTCAGATATCACTACTTTTCTTCAAAATGAAATGCTGACATTACAGAATGCATGGTTTTATACTGTAATGGCAGTGAGATTAAAAAATGTGGTTTCAGTGGAAGTCAATGAGGCATTTTTGGGCACGAATCTGACACGGCATAAAAAAAATACTACGCCAATCAAATCAAATTTGCTGCTAATCTTTGACATATCCTAGACTCTAACCACCACCAAAACCCCATCCCCCTACTATTTATTAAACGGAAAATAATGAATGTTTTGTGGGGGTTTTTTGGTAATAAATAGTGAAATAATTCAAATAATTAAACTGGCTTTTAAAGGGTTAAAATCCTGAAAAATATTAAATGTTTGGTAGTTTTGAGCAGGTTTGAAAAAGATTTATGACAAAAAAAAAAAAAAAAAGCAGAATAAATACGTTTGTACATTGCTGCCCCGAAGGTGTCCAGAGGGAGGAGATTCGAGGAGGCCACAAGGGTGAAGCGAGCACCAACGTTGCCTTTAACAGGAAGGAGTCCACGTGAGTAGACATGGAACTAAAGGTGGCGAACCTACAAGGCTTCAGAAACTGTCGCGGCAAAGAATGACAGTCCCAAGAACGTCCCCGAGGTCTGGTGGACGTGAAGCCGACCAGGGCTCGTTACGCCACGTTAAGTTCACATTAACGGATATTTAACGTACCTCGCGCTCCCCGTGACCCCCGTCGGGTCAGCGGCTTGTGGTCGCGCGCTCAGTCCTCTTTCCTGCCATTACACCGACACGGATAATTCAATAACTCACGATTTGTGTTCCTATATCTCAGTCTCCGTGATCTGGGCGTTGTGTTGGCCAGGCGTTACCTCGGCAACCAACGCCTCTCTCGCGATAGCCCTGCTGGCGAGCTCAGCGCATCCGGAGGTCGTTTAGTTCCACCGTGAACTTTTCCCCCTGCCTACATTTGTCGACTAATCTTCCAACTTTTTAGAAGAATTATTATAGTATGCCTTTGTTTGTTCAGGGAATAAACATCGGATTCAAAGACATCAAGTCCCCTAGTGCCTGAGTAATCATGGGCAGCGGGAATTCCCTTCTAATTAAAATCCTCACAGCACCAAGATAAATGTTATAGCTCTGATTAGAGCTTTGAACCCTGGTTACTTTATTTTTTTCGACAGACTTTGGAGTTGTCTTTAGTCATGTAAGATGATGTTGTTTAGATCTTTCATGTTGACAATTATTAGAGATCATAAGCAAAATAATTTCACATTAGCCCCATGAGATAAATGTACTACAATGCATTTGATAGGAGCAAAGCGAGGGATAGGCCTGTGTGCCCACACTAGTGCTTATATCGGTTTGTCTACAAATCTGTTTATTACATAAAGGTCCACAGTGTATATCCAAAAAATGATCAATCTAAACTCTTCAAAAATCAAAAGGGCATGGAGTAGAAACACAAGACATGACAAGATGGTTAAGTATTTAGACTGCCAGGGTCCTGTATTTATGTGTCACATATATTTTATGTGTCATATAAATAAAACAAAACACAGAAAAGGTTCAACTTGAGCAGGGTGTGTGTCCATGTTAGAATATAGAATATTCCAGTGTAAATATACTTCCTTGAGCATGTCCACAAAAATCACAACTAAACCCAGCTTGATTGAGCCCCTAAAGGTTTAGAAAATAATTTGTTTATAATAAAAACAATGTGACACGATAGAACGATAGATACATAGAACGATAGATAGAACAATAGAACGATAGGACGACATAGATATTCATATAATATGAATATATAATAATAACATATGTTGTAAAATGTACATTTTACATACTTTGTACATGAACATGATTAATTCTGACCTGGTTAAAGTTCCACACAAAATCATTTACATATGAATCAATATACAAATGACCAAAGTGGACATCATATACAACAAAATGAACTGTTTCCCAACTGTAATGTTCTGGTTAGAAGGTTGATGGCGTTTAGCTTTCTGTTAGCTAGCGTTAACTGGTAAGTGGTAATGTCTAACCTTTGACTTTATAAAAACAATTAACAGTCTGCACCACAGCAATAATTTGAGTGGGTTGGTAACTTTCTATATTAGCTATATGGTGAAAATATATACGTGACTTATCTGACTCGATTATAAAGACTGTCACTAACGTTGGCCATTAATTAATTTATGTGGTACAGAATCCCTCATCTGTCTGTTTAGCTCGCTAACTAATGATGTTAATTTTGCTCCACTTGGCACAAATCTAGCCATTTTAATTATTACCTAGCAATTAGCTAACGTCAATAAGCCTCAACATTACTCACTTATTTTGTCAACCTTCTTCAAAAACCTCTCGACGTCTTCAAGTTTGTCATTCGTGCTTTGCCCTCTTAAGCCTGCGTTTGCTATTTAAGTTAAGCAGCTCTATTTTATGGAAGAGGATTAGGGCCACATGTGACTTTTTTTTTTTATTTCTGACTTTAATCTCAGAATTCTAAAAAAAAAAAAGTCTTCTACTTCATCTAGTTTTATGGCAGTTGGCATGCAGTTGGTGTATTATTTCCAAATAATACTTTTGATAATTGAGGAAAAAAATGTTTGAGTGTGTATCTGATAAGGTTGTTATTATTTGCACAATATTAATTGCCCCTAAATACAGAAATAAATTCTGACCCAGAGGCTGTGTTTGTGCATAGTGTACATGAGTCTGTCTGTCCCGTAACAGTGCAGCCAGGCAGTAATCCATCCATCCATCCTCATCTGCATTGCAGGACCAAATAAATGTATAAACGCTGTTGCAAAAGCACTCTTCTACTGCAGGCTATGCTCCTCCCATTGCTACTTTTCTTTATGTCTTTATCCTTCCTTGCCATCCTCCCAACCAAACCACAGGACAATTATGGTTTAGCAAGCAGTGAACACACCTCCAGCTCATTCCCAAATTCTGCTTTCTCTCACTCTCTCCTTTTGCCCGTTTCTCTCTCTCTCTCTTCCCACATTGTTGGCATATGACCTATTGCTCCTGCCATCAGGGAAGTGTGGGTGTATGACTTATTGAGCGTGCCTGTGTGTGTGTGAGTGTGGATGGTCATTTAGGGTCGTGACCCTCCAGCTGGATTCTGTCTCTGCTGCTAAACAGTGACTCTATCACTCTTTCCCCTCCCTCCCTCCCTCAGCACTGCCTGCATAGACAGCTGGGTGTGCAGTAGCATACTGATGAGCGGACGAGTCAGAAGAACCGAGAGATGGAGTAAGAGAGGGAGCGAGGGATATAGAAATGAAGGGTGGAGGAAGGGAGAGGGGACATAGTGAGAGGCCAGAAGGCACATGGAAAAGCAATGCATGAGAAAAAAACAGGAACAAGAGAGGGACAGAATGCATGACAGGAGGGGTACAACAGCAGAGCAGTTGCAGGAAAAGGACAAGCGTTGTGCTGTAAAATGTCAGGGCTATTTAATTCATTAGGAGACAATGATTATGGTGCTGTACTGAATGTCATCTGCAGGGTTAAACCTTCCTCGGCGGCCTCGTGCTGGATATATATTGACTGTTTGGCAATGGTTGGAAACCTTTTAGCAGTGACAGAGCGGCAGCAACAGCGGCAGAGAGAAAGGAAGGAGCGAGAAAGTAGCCAGCCAGAATCAACACCATTTTTGTGGCGCCTTGTATGCACAGGGGGGCTGTAGATAATCCTAGGAGTCTATTGACGAAATAATGAGGAAATTGTTAAATAACCTTGAAAAACCTTGGCCGGGAGCTTTCACACATCCATCTTCTATACCTACTTATTCCTACTTAGAGTCACAAGGGGATGGAGACTATTCCTGCATGCACAACTGGCAGGGAAGCAGGTCACCAGTCCATCATCGGATTAACACCAGCCAAGCATATTTATACGGGGCAATTTTAATCTTCTAGTTCACCTGATCTGCATGTCTTTGGACTGTGGGGGGAAACCAGAGCAAGTAACAGAAGGGTGAATATTCACAGAGAAACAGCTGGCCCATGATCCAGGACCTTCTTGCTTTGACTGTCAGGCAACAACACTAACTACTAAGTCCCTGTGCTGCCCCTCATTATAAATTAACGCTATAGGGAAATCATTTTGCCTTATACTAATTGGACGCTGACCTGAAATGATCTTACCAAATCAAACTAAAGTGCTCTGAACAAAAACAAATGTGTGATGTATTAACTGAAGTCAACTCAGCTAACCTAGAGGCATGCAGAAAGGTCAAAAACAAAGAACAGCACCTGGTTTCATGCTTTAAAACAAAATAAATGGCTACCTACTTCATAAGCAGCCAAGAAAGCAGCTCGCACGTAGCAATACAGCATGTAGGTCATTTGCGATATCTGAAAAAGACAGGAGTTGTGTAGTTGATGGTTGAATGTACAATTCTTTTAAGAAGTGAATACATGTGTTTTATGGTACATGATGAGCAGGGACAAGAAAGCTGTAACCATCAAGGCTTAGTGTGACGTCCTACAAGACTTATCAATCAACCGTAACACACTTCCCAGCATACACCTCTTTAAACCATAATACCTTCCTAAGAAGGCAATGATATTCAAATTTATGAAACAGAATGTATCACTGAGATTTCTGCCTACGATGTCCTTTTTTGCAGCAGACATTTTGACTTGTCACAGTCGATAAAGAAGAGGGGTAATTAATAACATTAATTGATGTATTCCATTTAGATTTGTCCCAGTAGATGTGAAAGAAGCTGATCCATCATTAACAGTAAATGCCACCTGTGCTTTTTGTGCACTGACTTGCCAAAATATCTACTGTGAAAAAGGTTTGTTGTCCCAGTAAGCCAGGCCGGTGAGCAAGTATGCACAATTTAGGTGGACTTTTATTTCAGCCAGCAGTTGTACTACATGATGGGTTAATTTTAGTAAGTGCAATACATAAAAAATTTGACTTCTTTATGGCGAGACTCCAAATGTAAATGCTAATTTTCAACATGACTTTCGATCAAACACTGGACTGGAGCGTCGGTTTTATGATAAATCTCTGAGGATGGCTGGTATTGGTGCTGTGTGCTAAAAGCCTACAACCATTGCTCCTTCGTTAGAACGTTGTTAACTTCAAGGGTCACAAACATAATTTACCCTCACTGCCGTGTGGAACCTCCAACAGCAGATCCCATGCTCTGAAAATTTGAGTACTTCTCGCCAAGGTTCTCGTCACTGAAAACCCCTGTAAGGCCTGTGAAGAGAGGCACTCGGTGGACATGCCAGTCTCAAATGTGATGTGAGCTGTATGATGAGGAGGTGGAGAGGCAAGAGCAGAGAATGAGAAACAGTGCCATCACTATAGGCCATAGTTGGATGAGAGCATGTACAGGAATACTTGTACAAGTCCTTGACATCATGAAGCAACAAAGTGTGTGTGTGTGTATGTGTGTGTGACAAAAACAAGAGATACAAACGAAATTGAATAGAAAAGAGATGAAAAGCGCAATAAAGAAATTAAAGCAAGATGAGAGGCGAATATAGAGCGGGATGGATTCTGACCGTCAGATATAGGAATATGGTAAAATGTGTGGCATTCGCTGTGGACTAATGTGTTGTATATATCTAAAGGCAAGGACTGACAGTGAAAGGAATAAAACACAGACAAAGCACAATCCAGTGACTATGACAGCAGCAGAGATGGAAGGAAAAACAGAGAATAAGACTATTTGACAGAGAGCCTGACCAACAGACACTGAGGGGGTGACTGCATGGATTGAAAGGTAGATAGGAAATTAGAGCGGAAGAGCCAAAGTGGAGTGTGAGGGAGAAAGCAATGAGTGAAAGTAAAAAGAGAGTGGCAGAGACAGGCGACTATCGGGGGGGGAGGTCAGGAACTGATGGCCAGCCAGTCACTGGATGTCACTGAGAAAGAGAGGTAATGAGAGCTCTGGCAGGAGGGGAGAGAGGCCAGAGGGCCGGACGCAAAGGCCAAGTGAGAAATTGAGAGGTTGAATATGAGAGGGAGAGATGGATGAGTGTGAGAGATGGAGGAGAAAGAGGGTGGGGGCATTGGGGAACGCACGTGAGTGGCCCTTCATCATGTGAAGTAGCTTAAGCTACAGGTGTGTCACACCTGCAGGCATCCACACACACACACAACTGCACACACACAGAGATCACACACAGCAGTCACAGCTCAGACAAGTATTTGACAGTTAGTGGGTTTTAATGCTGGTTGAAGGCAGGCAGCGATTCAACTGATCAGCCTGATGATCACCTGATAAAGTTAAAGACAGATGCATGGACAGGTAGTTGGTGATATTAAAGCAACAGGGTAGAAAGAAAGAAAGAAAAAGGCGATGCATCAGCCTCAAAGAAAAATGCAAGACAGACAGGTAAAGACGAACGCAAAAGCATTTGGAAGAGAACAGCCTGGCAAAAACTGACAAAGGGAAAGCGAGGTGTGTAGAAAGACTAGAAAATGCATGTACAGTAGGAGGATATACAGTAAACCACAATCCTCCATTGGACAATGTTGAATTGCTAATTTTGGCTCAGGTGGAAAATTTGACAGGAACGCTGACTGCCTTGTTAAAGCTGCATCGAAATGAAATTATGTGTCACCCTTTTTTTTTTAATTTCACCCTATTCTATTATTTCTAACTCTAGGAAAGGTAGTGAGTGTGACAGTAACTGCTGCGTAGGAATCTGGGTCAGACATGACATTTAATAACCAGGGAACAAGCTGATACTGTTTGATCACATCAGAATTTTGTTCTGTCATGGATTATAGAGACAAATGGTGGCACCAACAAGATTTAGAATAGACAATTTTCCCTCCAATGTAAAACAATGTGCGTGGGAGTACAGGTAAAATAAAACTCCAATACCTTTCACTGATGGAATTTTTTTCTTCCGCTTGATCACTCTTGCGCACCGTCTCTCTCTCTCTGCCTCTCTCGCTCACACAAACACAAACAGACTTTTGCAGGTGCACGCACACACCCGCACATAAGTACACGCACACAAACACCGTAGTCTGAGCTGCACCTCTACTGCCATCTAGAGGCTATATGTAGAACCTGTAGAATGGCTGTTGCCTCGAAAGCGATCATTGTGATTTTCTACATACAGGTTGGGGAGAGGCGTGGTCAACATGCTCAGGAAATGCTCAGATACTTCTGGGAATGATATCACAAAGGGCGTGCCATTCCGTTTCCCACTCGCTCCTGGACAAACATATTTAGAAATTGCATATCTACAAACCTAAGTGCAGCAGTGTGGTGTGCATGGCTGGAATTTTATGAAGTAACAAAATGTGTGCATGAGGAGCACACAATCAATTCAAATCTGCCATTTCTGTTCCTTTTTTTGTGTCTTTGACTATGCCTCAATGACTGTGCTTACATACCTGTGTGCAACTTCCACGAGACTGTGAGCTCTGTGTACATAGCAACGGTGTCTGACTAACGCCTGTGTTTGTGTAAATGTATCTGACAGGACTCTTTGTATGTGTCAGTTTGTGTTCTGTGTGGATGTAGCGGTTTGCACGGTTCACTCCTGTGTTCTTTTGCAACTCTGATACGAGCTGGCACGTGTGAGGGGTTTTGTAAATAGGTTGATATGGTAAATATCCTATAGTATATACTGTAGACAGAGATATTCAGATTGTGGATACACACAAAAAAGCACTGAAAATACTGATAACCTGTATCACGCACACAGCTCACCAACAGCACCACAACTAACCATAACACTTTTCATTTTAAAAGAGCACAGGCTTAGCGTCAGCATTAGCATTAGTTCAGTCTTTTATTTCATCCAAATCCATCTGCAGTTCTCTGTAAGCCAAATATTTTCTGTTGAAGCAATAGTTCAACATTTAGGGAAGTACACTTATTTGCTTTCCTGCCAAGCGTTAGGGGAGCGGAGCAATACCACTCTCGTGGTGATATGATTAGCTTTGTTTAGCGTAAAGAATGGAAGCAGGGGGAAAACAATACTGCGAATACACTTGTTTAATTTGTACACAAACAGAAATATGAAAACAGAGCTCTAGAGAGCTTTAGAGGTGCTGTTCGGTAGATTTCTATAACGTTGGACACCCAGCCTAGCTGTATTCCCCTGCTTCCAGTCTCTACGCTAAGCTACGCTAATTACCTCCTGGCTCCGGCTCCATACTAAACACACAGACTTGAGAGTGCTATTAACCTTCTCGTCTAACTCTCGGCATAAAGATGGAGTGTATTTCTCAAGAACTATTCCTCTAAGCACGAACAGCATCATTAAGGAAAGACATGTGGAGAAATGATGCATTGCAGTCAGCAAAGTAGCCTCTTTCACCAGCTCACAGGCTTCAATCATGCCTTCCCTACATCACCTCCACCATGTCAAACACTGAGGCATTAAGTACTGTTTTGTGCTTGCAAATGGTATTTAATTAGCTTTGTTGATCTGTGTTCATTTATCCAGCCCCCATCAGTAAACAATCCAGATTTGTAGTTAATCATCTCTGTATCAGGTCACACCACCTGCTAATACTGATTATCTATGGATTAATGGCCATCTAAACACATGTCTTTCACCACACATACACATATGCAATAACACACATGGAGAAAGTCAGGAACATGCATCTTTCTGCCTTTTCTCTTCATCATATAGAATTATATCCTGTAATACACACGCAAACAGTACATACATGCATACATAGACACAGCACTTGGGATGGACAGTTTCTGTCATCGCAGCACTTTCCCAAACAGGCTCTGATTAAACAGCAGCTTAGAGCTCTTTAATTTCATGGAAGAACAGACAGCGAGAGAGGGCGCGATGGAGAGAGACAGAGAGAGAGAGAGAGAGAGAGAGGTGTGTGAGGGGGGTGGGGGCAGAGAGAATGAAAACAGGCAGCAGCCAGAGAGTAGACTGAAAGGATGGATGGAAGATGAGAGAGAACGAGTGAGAGACAGTAAAGAGGGAGAATACTTGAGCCGAGAAAGGCGGCAATGACAAACGGGATATGGGGGAGAGAAAGAGGACATGGTGGAGTGTAAGGGCACAGGAGAAAGAAAGAAAGAGATCTGAGGGCTTGTCCAGAATTCAAAAAACCTTGAAGAGTAGGTGAGGAGAGGTTGGAAAAGATATACGCTGCAGGCAGGTGGAGGGCTTCAATTTTTCAGTCACATAAAAAATTTAAATCCCAGTTAAAATCTGTGAATACTGCGTATCTGTGATTTGTCTTATGTTCAGTCACACAACATGCTTTCTCCTCTTATCTCTATCTCTACACCCTATAATGCTTTCATGACACACACATGCTTCCAGGTAGCGGTCAAATGGAAAGGGGAGGGAGCTTATAAGGGGATATCAGCCACGGGGATGTGACCGCAGGACACACCACGTTCTCAGCCAACACACAAGAGAGAAGGTGTGTTCGGAGAGCCTATAGCAAATTAAAGCAGTTAAGCCACCAGCCTGGAGCAATTTAAGAGTGTGTGCATACATATATTTGGTTCCATTTTCAAATGCAACATTCTATAGATTTGTACACTAAAGTGGTTCAGTCAAATAGTTTTTTTAGCATTCAGAAAAAACCATGTGGACTATGCACGTACACACACAGGCCTATAAATAACAGGATTTTAAAATGCAGGGCTTTATAATATATGTTAAAGTTCTCAGAAGTCTATTTCCTTTCAAGAGCTTCACTGTGGCCTTAAGGAGAACTGTGCAGGTGCTAGCTATGGTACCAGAATAATAATAATATATGAATATTTATGCCACATTGTCCATTCTGAACTGCCTATAGATGGCACGGGACCTTTACTGCTGGATGTCTGAGTGTGGGCTACTTATGTGTGTGCAGTGGGATTGTGCACAGAATATGGATAGCCTACTAGAGCTTCTGTATGTGCACGCTACTACGCCTTACCTTAACGTTGTGAGAGTTGACAGAATTAATTTTAAGTAGGAGAGACAGCAACATCAACCTTTTTTGTAACGTTGAATCTTTTATATTTCAGATATTCCATAACTGTTGGGGCCAATTTGGCGATGGCGGCAATCGAAATGATGTTTGAAAGTGTTTGTGCATGTTAGATAAGAAGCTCAACACTGTCTCAAGAGCAAAATCAGGCAATAATACCACATGACAAGTAGAAGAAGTACTCACGTGTGCAGATTGGTGCGCAGGTCATTAGCTTATGTAGACAATATTGAACCTGAAACATGAAATAAGATGTGACAAAATGTGGAGTACAGACACACGTTCACAAGGAAATCACATGACACCTGGTGCTTCTTGTAAAACAAACCCACACGGTTAAAGTGTGTATCAGCTGTCAAGCTGTTTGCTAATGAACTTCAAGTGGAAGCATTGCTCTTCATCACCTTTACTCCTCCGTTTGTATCCTCTGTTGTCTCTTAATCTCCCTGCGTCTGTTTTCATCCTCTCCTCACTCCCTTTATCTTTCTTGCTGTTTATCTACAATTTCTCTTTTGCCCCTGCCTGTCTAACCTCTACACTCTCACATCTCCTTTACCTCTCCATTTCCCCCGACTGCTACCTCTCCATCTACCGATTCCGTCCTCTCTTTTTTTCATCTTCCCTCTGTTCCTCCCCCTCTTTTCCCTCTTCTTTTCTCTCTCTCATCGGCTATTCCTTTACTTGTTTCCTACCATTTCTGTTTTCCATCTCCCCCAGTCCTTTTCCTCAGTCTGCACCCGTCCTCTCGACACATTCCTTCATCCCTAACATATCCCTTTCCTCTCCTCTCTCCTCCACAGTTGGACAGACTAGGGTAGATAAAGAAAGGAACCAGTTTTGACTAGTGAGGGCATCAGTATTTACAACCAAAGTGTGTGTGTACTCGCTGATCAGTAGGAGCCTTACCCCAGGGGAGCAGCACACAGTGTCAAAGTGAATTCATTGCCCTACACCTTCTCAGTATTAAGACTGTGAACGGCTGCTTAGCATTCTGATAGCATGCATCTTCCCACTCAAATATCCCTCCTGCACTGATTCAGTCCAGATATTAAACATTTAAGTGCATATATAAATGTAGCCATGCCCTTTTGTGCGTGCACACATACACAGGCTAGGACACAGTAGGTACAGTTTAATAGCACACTTATGGATCGTTTTCATCTAACTCTTGTGTTTTTTTGTTCACTGTCCTGCCTTGATTTACTGTACTCGACATGGTGCATGAATGGACACACATTCCTTCTCTCGGGGGGACAGCAACGCAGCACATAAGCCTGATTTGGGCAAACATCAGTGTTCCTGTTTAACATGCTAGAATGGGTTGAATAGCCAGTGGCATGGTATACATTGTAAGCTCTTTCACCATTCCTTTCCCTCCCCCCCTCTCTCATATAAAAGATGTACTATCCGGTCATTTCCATCCTTACAAGAGCAGCGAATATTATAATGCAAAATACATTCAGGCAACATCTGTGTTGAAGCCGTTGTTTTGAGAAACACAAAAATAGAGTCGATCGAAAGACAGGTAGGATTTAGAGACGTGAGCAGGCAGACAGATACACAGGTAACAGCGTAGATGTGAATGTTAAGTAAAACAGGAAATGTCAGGTGCTCTTGGTTGCTCAACGGACCCAAAAAAGGAAATGGCAAAGTGTCTGAATTTTTTTTTTTAGGCTAAAGGCTTTATATGTTACACTTCATTGCTATCTTTCTGTCTTCTTACCATTTAAAATTGGGTACTTTGTGTGTTGGTTCTCATTCATCACAACACGGGCTCTTCTTGTGATTATCAACAAGAGCTAAGAGAGTTCAGACATATGAGCTGCAAGAACACAACATATAAAATATTTGCTACTGCTTTGTTAGCAAAGGTTTTGATTGGAGATATACGTAACTTTAATTCAAACAGTGTGATCCATCAGCCCTTCTCCCTGCAGTACAAAAACATCATGGCGGCGTGTTTGTGTTCCATCACCGACAGCCCACATAACTTGCTGTCTGTGCTCTTTACATACCCAGAATAAGTCAAATCAAAGCAAACATTGGAAAATAAATGATCAGAACGTGTCTTCCTTTAATTTGCTGTCATATTTATTTGACAAAGGCTGCAGTTATTTAAAGATGATGTTTATTTATGGATTTGTCCACCTGGCTCCTCACTAGCTTTATTTTTGGCTCCAGTTCTAGTGTTAGTTTGCCTCCCAGTGCACTTCTTACTTTCACAGTGTTGTCTTTATCCTGCTAAGGCGTAGGCTAAACTCGACGATTCTGGCCTTCAGGTGATCGGTGAAAGCACAGGAGGATTTAGATACATAGAAGTCCATGTCCATGCTGAACATACAGCACATAACCCTCCGAGTCTCTAGAGTCAACCAAACACAAACATGGGAACACTTTCAGTTAAGAGGTTGCGTTCTGACATCCGTCCTGTGGATTAGTTCTTGCAGTGCATCCCGGCCATCTACTTATCTGACTCATAACACATGCTCTAAGTAAATTGGCTGGTAATCACTCTAGAGAGCACAAGTGAAGGAGTGTGGCGTTGCGAGACCAAAAGCTGAGGGGTGGTTTATTGTTCCTTAAGTGTCAAATGTTCACACACTGTTGCAGTGTTATGATAGCTCCCTTGAGACATGCGTGGGAGGTGTGCGCATGTGTGTGCGTTCCAGTTATTAATCTGTATGACAATAAATCTTATTTGCGGTGTACGCTAAAATAAACCAGGCAATACCAAGATGAGAACAAAATTGCGCGACAAATGTAAATTTGATTTATGGTAATTATGCTGCAATAAGGCAGCCTGAGCTGCAATGTGCAAGCAGACTCAGACCATTTCACCTGCCACCAAACTCATACACACAAATTAAGCCATCTTAAACATGGAGTATATGATCAGAGATTTATGCACCGTTCAAACAGATAAGACAATATTACAAGCCCAGGCACTTCAGGCCAATTAATGTGTGGAACGTGCATGCACATACTGTGTATACACATACAATATACAGTAAATTTGCAATTACCATGACGTCAATTAAAGAAAAATCACCAATAGGTGAACCTCATTCTCTGAAGGCAATATGTGCAGGAACTTGAACTGTGGCATTCACACACACTTTAGGATTCCTACAGTGGGTGCATGAATCTGCACTCCCACTCTGTACACATTCCTATAATAGTAATGTGTAGTGGGAGTGGGAGATTTCCACATCTTGAATGTCACCTTAAAAACTGAGCAAAATCACGGAGACTACTAAATTAAAATACAGTGAAGCTGAAAGGCATGCAAATTATATGAACATGCACACACACAAGATAAGTATACTGCACCAAGAGGCCCATATAGCAGTGCACTTTAATCACAGAGTCCATTTCATTTCCTCTCCCTCCCTCTCCTTTATCACTGGCTTGGTTCTTATTCATCTTCATAAGAAAGCAGAGGAAGAGGAGCCAGCTCCTAATAGCTCACTGATTTACATGATGAGTGTTTAGCCCCATAGACAAACTCCTGGGAAAGGGGACAGTACACACATACACACACCTACACAGACACACACCTACACAGACACACACACAGGGGAATGTAATTTGTTTTCATATCAGTAAGACAAAGAATTAGAAGAAGATACACACACAAACTTACATGCACTCACATGCAAACCTATACCCAAACACACACATCAAGTGAACAAACAAGGCAGGCCCGGCTATAAACAGATGAGTTAGCACTTGTGCGCTGCTTTGTTTGTTTAGCTTGTAACTCAATTTGAAATGCTAACACTGCCACAGGCTCAGGGGCATGCAGCGGCAGGCCAGCATCATCAGCCCACTTCCCTGCAATTTAACTCCACTCCACTCCACAACACAGAACGGTTGTGCAGGGGCCCCCATATTTTACAAATGGGATCATTTCATTTGCATGTTGGGCCTACTTTGAATTGGAGATGAAGAAGAAGAGTGTGGTTTTGTGTGTGTGTG
>JAVQJV010014921.1:0-22556 GCA_036024995.1 Gadopsis bispinosus | reverse complement strand
CACCACCACCCACCACCACCCACCCGACCCACCCCCCCCCCCCCCCCCCCCCCCCCCCCCCCCCCCCCCCCCCCCCCCGCCCCCCCCCGCCCCCCCCCCCCCCGCGTTAAAAGAAACGCTGTTAACTTTACTCTCAGTCTTTTGCTGGACCCCATTAGCGACATTAGGCTTTTTAACGGGCCTTTAAAGATGCTAAGTAGCTCTCCAGATGATCACTGTCAGATATATCAGCCAGAACAGGAGGAAGCAGCTGATTGCTGCCGCTGATATATGACGGGGAGAGATAGATAAGGCCACAGGAGAACAAAGAACAGAAAGCTGCACGTCTTTGTTCGGACGCGTTGGCTCAAATGAGACATCTTTTTATACACTGATATCTACACTGATGCTGCAGTGTTCCCCTGTTTTTAGCAACTGATAGTTCTGCCCACCTAAAGCATAAATTAGAACATGGCTGGGTAATCAACATATCTTCAATGACAAAACTAAGAAATTGCAATGACATCTAATTGAAGGTATGTTAATTAAACAGCTCTTGACCGACGCCTGACACATCAACTACATCTCAGCGTTTGATGATGATGCATTTATAGCAGTAAATCAACATGTTTACCTCTGGATTACAAACGATTTTGTTTTCCATCAGAAACGTACTGTAGGCAACACAGCCAGCTAAGGGTGACGCTCTGCAGATAGCAGAGAAAGGAGAGATGATTTATTGCTCATTACTTCTTCAAAAGGTAGGGATGTCAAGGCGAGGACATTTCCCCACCGGCTAATAAACTCCTGACAACACCGGTGTTACCAATTACACTGGACATTTTACAAGAAAACATGATGTTCATCAATGACACACAATATCTGTAGAGCTCTGACTTTGATCTTCAATGTTAAATCCTCTTGTCGGTTAACTCTCTTTCTTCATCATGTGATAAGAGAGATCTGACTCCTGATACTCTGTGCTGCTGTGTATAGCAGACACTTTCCCTTTTTATATTTGCAGCGTCCATCATCCAACCAAGCAGTGGTAACACGCTTAGTCATTTACAAATTAGTTTTTTTTTAACTGATGAACGTGGGCGCTTTATATGCAAAAATATAAAATAAAAAGATAAATATTAAAGCAAAACGACAGTGTTGTTGGTGGGCAAATGCCTGAACATCGGTTATGCCCGAACATGGTGTAACACCTACTGGATGGATGGATGTGCCGATCAGCCATAACATTAAGACACAACATTAGGATCTGTCTGCTGCTACGCAGCCCCATATGCAACAAGCTGCGATGCTCTGTGTGTTCTGACACCTTTTTATCACAACCAGCATTAACTTTTTTCAGCAGTTTGAGCTACAGAAGCTCTTCTGTTGGATCGGACCACACGTGCCAGACCCATGACCCCGTCACCGGTCCAGCGGTTTTCCTTCCAATGGACCACTTTTGTTCGGTACTGACCCCTGCAGACCGGGAACACCCCGCAAGAGCTGCAGTGCTGGAGATGCTCTGACCCAGTCGTCCAGCCATAACAGTTTGGTTCTTTGTCAAAGTCGCTCACATCCTGCCACTTGCCCATTTTTCCTGCTTCAACACATCAACTTGGAGGACAAAATGTTCACTTGCTGCCTAATATATCCCTCCCCCCCCCGACAGGTGCCATGGTAACGAAATAATCAGTGTTCTTCACTTTACCTGTCAGTGGTCACAAGGTTTGTGTGAGTGTGCGCTCACTCACTCTGACCTTTCGGTGATGAAAGCTTACCTTTTTTCAGCACCAGGGATCTGGACTTCACTGGCTTAAAGCTCATGCAAGCCCAGGTTATCAGCTCATAGTGTCACGGTGATCGATGAAGGCCCTGATGTCGGACACCAGAGTTGGTAAGAGGTCCTCTGTACTCAACCTCAGCAGACTTCACCCACATATTGCATGGAATCACCATTATTTATGTTTTTATTGCAGTTGGTGGCTATTTAATGTGCACTTAATGAGCTGTCAAACTGAGGTCTGAAGAGCATTTTTGGTTTGAATAATTCCGAAACACAGTTGAGGCTGAGATCACCTGTAAACTGTATCTGTCCAGTGTTCAAGCAGCGGAGTACAAGCCATAATCTCCTGTGTTACTGGATTGTTTAGATTTGTTGATGAGCCGATTATATCCTTATTAAATGGCCGCCATCAAAATAGGGTTCATTATCATTTTATTTTATCAAATACTGCTGCGATGAGACACGTGACCTGCAGAAGCTGACTGTCTAAGCAGCTCTCAGTGCCCCTGGAGTCCTCTGGACCTCCAACTAGATACCTTTTTTTAAAAGCTAAAATGCTGTGAACTACTCCTAGACCAAAAACTGGGGAGTCAGTACTGACACGCACCATGTTTTGTGAATATGACTCCAGAGGAGTTTAGGAACGTTCAGGCAGCACAACCATTCACTGCACACACATATCCCCACCATTAAAAGCTAATGTGTCACAGCAGTGGAAACCATAACAATCAACCCACAGGCATCAGCCACAATCACAGCAACGGCTGACTGCTCATAACACACTGTAGAGAACCAGGTTGAAAAGCCTCCACTAGGTAACGTTAGCTGCAATGATACAGACTGCAGCTGCAGCTAATATTATATTATCAATGCTACTGTCAAGTGCCAGCATTCCTGTATGAATCAGAGAGGATGCAAAATGTATTCAGGGGTAAAGTAAAAAAAAATGTTTAGAAATAGTTTAGTGAACTTTTGGGAGCTCTGTAATAAATGGGCTTCATTATACAAACACGGTACGCATAAATTGTGAATTTGATCGGTAGTATTCCCGTCTTACAGAGACGCCCCACGTTAAATGTTTCCTAAATGCATTGTGTTAAATCACAATCACCCAAAAGTAATTACTAAGTAATGCATGCAGAGAACACAGAGAGTCGGAGAAACGAGGGGGGGCCCCCCTAGCAGGTTAATGGAAAGAAAAGGCACACAGCTTCTGTCTTGGCTCTTTGCATTTTGAGCCATGCTGAATTAAAACTAAATGCCAATAACCGAGCCAGCAGAAAAATCAACCTGTGTAGCTTTGCGTGAGCCTCTAAATCACAAATCGGGGTCCTCGTGCGCGAGAGCCTGTTGTTGTGGAAGCTTGAATCAGCCAGGGCACACTTTAGAAAATGCCCCAGCTAGTCAGGTGTGATACTACTGGGACTACGCTTGACTTTGATGCTCGACAGCGTGAACATGATGTGAAATGCGTCACTTTCAGTCTGCTGGCTCTGTTGTGAATGGATTTTAATGGCACTGTCAGCCCGGACCTGACAAGTCGCAACATGTACAGGGAACAGAGAGGGCATCCAAATAGGCTAGTTAAGAACATCATCCAGTGTATCCCTGTACAGAGGAGCATGGGGTGGCTGCAGCTCTATTTAGAACATGTCATTGTTTCGCTGTGTAACTGAAGTGTCAAAGTTTGCCTTTGAGTTATGCGGTGGAGCTTGATTGATGACTATCATTTATAGCATCAATAGACACATTTTTATTTATTTTTTTCCTCTCATTGCAGTAGAAAATAGAGAGAGAGGATTTACTGGCAGAGAGTGAAACATCTCCACAGATCATCAACTGCTCATCACCTCCGCTTGCTCAAACCCTCATCGCTGCTCCCACACCATGGCCTTCAGCGTGTTTTTACAGATGAACTGCTTTTTGTGGGATTGTAAATATAAATGTGCACTGCCGACTAAATATTGCATTCAATTCATTGCAGTATGTCAAATGGAAGTCATTAACGTGGATGTGTGTGTGTTTCGCTTCTCAAACACTTCATGACAAGTGTTCCAGAGTGTCGCAGCTGGAGCAGAGCAGCAAATCGGGCATCTCAGGTAGCCACTGAACGAGGCCGACATGCGCTAATTGCCAAACTTGATGGGAAGCCATTGTTAGATTGCCTCGGCTTCCCCGGTTGCCTTTTTACCACGGTTGCTATCCTGCTCAGTGACGTTTCTGATGGCAATGCTTTAGACCTGTACAGTTGTGCTTTTGGTTTGTTCTAAGCTTTGTGACTCAATACTTCTGTCAATATGTCCCCTTTCCTCCACTAAGTCTTCTGTTTCAAGGGATTTACCAAATGAAATGTGACATTTGCAGACATTCATAAAATTCAGTTATTTTCAGTTTCATATGTGCATTTTTCTATCTCAGTGCTGCTGCCTGAGAATCAATATAACATTACTATTGTCTTTATCAATTCTTAAATCCACCCCCAAAAAAGAACACACACACACAGAAAAAGAAGGAATCTAATCACCTAAATGTCACTCCCTTTACAGTAACAATAATTCATATTCAGCAAGTTTCATAGGGTATCCAAGTAATAATAATAAAACACTATAACCATAGCATAGTAATAAAAATGTTATGTTAGAGTAGGATTGGACATTCAATATTTGAAGGAAATCTACAGTTTATTACAACTTAGGCCTTTGTTTATAGCCCTGACCATCATTTCTATCAGCTCTGATAACCTTGTGCTCACCAAAGAAATCTCTGAGATCTGGGAACAGAAACCTGGCTAAAGAATTCCTGAGACGGACCGACAAACATGAGCTGTCAAATGAATATACAGGTTGTGTAAAAGAT
The DNA here is from genome assembly GCA_036024995.1 of Gadopsis bispinosus. Taxonomy (NCBI): domain Eukaryota; kingdom Metazoa; phylum Chordata; class Actinopteri; order Centrarchiformes; family Percichthyidae; genus Gadopsis; species Gadopsis bispinosus. The sequence goes on along the minus strand of JAVQJV010014921.1, from coordinate 17,938 downwards.
GAACGATTAGCCAGATTAATCAACCCTTTATTTGGAGATAAAACCGAAAGTGAACACAGGTGTTAGAATAATTCCACAGGGGGCGTGTGAATGTGAACTAGTTTGATGTTGTTACAACAAGCTTTATTGTCACTCCCTGCTGTGCCGGGCTTGGTGTTCTGTAGGGAGGGACAGAGCCCGGACACCAAACATTACTGTGTATATTCTCCTCTCCATGTGAGCTGGCTGACTGAAAGAAATTACAAACTGTAATCCCATACACTACTTCTCACCATGAAGCATTAGGCTACTCGGTAATGTATTAACGAGCGAACCACTAAACACAACACAGTTCATTCTCAACTAGTGTTACTAAAAACGCTAACAGTACAGAGCTTGGGAAATGGGACATAATGGAGGCGTGAATTGTTGGGGAAAGATGTTCATGTCAAATCTGCTAGTAATAAGACGTACTGCTCTGTGTAAACTACAGTAAAGACACTTGTATAGTGTCTGATTTGGCCCTGGAGGAGGTTGGCCAAGTATAAATAAATTTGACTGCACATGTAGATTTTGAAAAGGTCTGGGTTTGTGCAGGCAGGGAAGGTCTAATTAAGAGTTGCTACTGAGCTGCATTATAGGTGGTTTTTGGAGTTTAAACCATACTAGGGCATGAACTATAAAATATGTTTTGTTTAATAAATCCTCATCTGCCAGTCATACTTAAAGGTACGCTGTGGAGTTCCTGACCCCTAGCAGCAATATCGCTGGTGATGGCGTTTGATAACATTTTAGTCAATTCAATTATCGAATCCACTTTCAACATTTCCAAGTAACTAGCCTTTCAACTCAGGGATGTCTGATCAGCTTATGTTGCCTGAGAAGCAGAAATTCTACAGTTTTTAATGCTGACAACCTGCAGCTCCACCCTGAAAGATTCGCAGCTATGGAGCGGATCACGTTCAAATGTTGATATGGATCAAAGTTTAGTAGACATGAGGTGATCAGCTGATCATTTCTCTAGAGAAGAGTCACCTCTCTGTTGTTGTCGGTGGTGTTACAGTGAGCAACAAACCATCTCTGTCATTTTAGTGGGTGAAAGCGATGGTCAGGGCAACTAGAAGTAAGACGCTGTTAGCAGAATGTTTGGCAGGCGACTTTGCTGCTAATAAGAAGAATGATCATAAGAGAATTGTGCAGAGAACTGGATCCAAAATGGAACCAGCAATCAGGGGAAACATCCCTTGCTACGGAGAGCCAAACTGAAACGGGAACTTCTGGGTTCTGTTCCAGAAGTGAGTTTGTAACTATGCCAGTAACTTAAAATCCAGCCTAGTAACGGAGTCTCGACAGTATGTCATGTCACTCCACTCATATGTTTAGATAAGGACGCTAGTTTTAAAAAGATAGCACTCTAATATCCTTGTGTATTCAATAATTAGGTTTTTTTAGCAGACTTTAACAAACTGCATGTACCATAAACCCTAATTGTTTGCGGGCTCAATGTCAAGGCTGCAGAAAGCAGAAGGGGCGAGGGTCACGGTTAGTTTGAGTGTCTGCGTTGAGTGTCACATGTCTGTGGTAACTGCGCGACAGTTGAGCGTCTGTGGTTAGTTGTCTACAATAAGTATAAAATAAAGGAAAAAAATCTCCAGGAACGTTCAATGTCAAAGTTAGAGATTTGTATTGAGTTACAGAAGCTAGTGGAACGGAGGCAAGACAGGAGGTGATGTCATTACTTTGGCTGTCTATGGAGCAATGTATTCATGTGCGGGTCCCTGTTTGGTTTGTATCGTGAACACACACGAGGAAGTACGTACGTGGTCGTATGTGGGAAAGCAGGCTGTGAGCGTTACCTCCTGCCGATGGCTTCACAGTGGGTGGAGGCAACGCGGCAAGAAAGAAGAAGAAACGATGCCCAATTCAAAATATAATAAAATAGTCGGCTTGGCAAATGTTTTTTTTTTTGAGGACGGAAATGTACTTAGGCCTCAAAAGGTACACATGAAATCCTGTGAAGAACAAAAACATTGCTCTCAAATGGAAGGTTTTCATGTTTGTGCATACCTGAATGATGTAAGTGACACTTTTTGCAAACAGAGTTCCCACTCTGTATGTCACACTGTAATCAAATCTCTCTCTGTATCTCAGACCGGGTCCAGCAGCCTGAGGGCTGCACCGTGTCCTTTCAAAGGTCAGTGATATAAAGCCAAGTCAGTCTGAGCACAGACTTTTATGCATGAGCCAAATGCATTCAGTTTATTCTCCACTGACCTGTGTGGAATTTAATACGCTGCCAAGGGAAATTCTCTTCAATCTGGATTTAGATGGGATACTATTAGACTTTGGCTACTTGATACTTAATGATGTTAAATTCATCTCTGAATTTGCTGAACCAAAATCTAACCGCGTCAACTCTAATCGTGCACTCCTGTTCCTTCTCCGTCTCCTGAAGCCCTGCGCTCACGGCTAATCACTATTTTATTGATTTGAATGTGCTTAAGCCATTTGTCAAGTTAATTGACGTTCTCTCCAGCCTTGCATTGGGACTCATACAGGAGGTTCACCTGCTCCTTGAGGTCAAATACATTTGGTGAATTTTCTTTTAGAGTGTGCTCACAGTGGACCTCTTCGTGTCAGCTTTTTGTTTATTTTCATATTTAGTTATAAATGAAGCTGACAGAAAATCAAATCCTTCCCAGGGAGGAGTAGCCATTATCCTTGGCACTGTGTCCCTATACTCAAATTTCTGCTACTGTTGTTTTGTTTTGACTGACACGGCAGAACACGGTGCAGTGGTACGCGCTGCAGAGAAGAATGCTCCCCTAACTAAATTAGAAATAAAATAATTAGACTCCCCGAACAAACGCAAAGCATTGGAAGCATCTCCCCACTGCTTCTCCACAGCGTGTGCGACAGACTGAGAACAGAGAAAAGCCCTCGTCTGCTCACTTTTGACTTTAATAAGCAACCCCTGTCAGGTTTTCAGCTGAATATATTTTCTCCAAGATAACAGGCTGCTGTTAAAGCAGACAGACAGATTCAGTGGTGGAATGTGTCTAAAGATGGAGATATGAAGCAGGTGATGCTTACAGGTTGATTATATGCTAACAATATTCAGAATCATTTTACAAAGCCATACTTCAACTCTACCTGAGGGCAATTGCTTGTGCTAATTATTTCATCCTCCCATCAGTGCAGGATGAGTCACTACACAACCATGTGAGGAAATGAAAACTTGTCAGAATCACACGGAAAAGGACAAGAAAAGAAGCCATGCTCAGACAGCAGGTGCTGTTACGGATGTCAAATACAAATGTTATCACGTCGTCAAATTGGTATCCAAACGAAGGTTGCCATGGTTCTGAGGTTTAAGGCCCAACTTTAACCTGGACACCAGCACACTGCCGGCTGTCATTCTCTGTACGGTTCAGATTCTTCAAGCATCCATAGTGGGAGTCTAAAGATTACACTGGTTATAACCTATCACCTAACTTAGGTGTGGCTCTGGTGACCAGTGCAACACAGAGGATTAATGATTAGCTAGACAAATACCATTATGCCCTCCAGTTGAGTGTGAAAAATGCACTTTGAGTAGACAGCAGAATTATGGTCAAGCTGAAGTTCTGAATTCATCAATCAATCAATCCATCATACGTGAGTCTGACAGTCTTGTTAAAAACGTCTTGCACAATGCTGAACCAGACCATGCAGACGACTGTGTTTTCCCTCCAATCCACCTTTCACTTGCTGAGCACATGAGTCCGCTCAGCGAGCACCACCCCATACTTCAGATCACATCCAGCAGGATTCTAAAAATAGCTTTTCGTCAGAAGCTCTGTCTCATTAAACCTGATCTCAAGGCTTTATGTGGTCTTTTCAGGTTCACGCCCCTCACTGATTGAATGACTGAACATCGCAGTAATGAAGGCAGAGCTGCAGCCTATTTACATGACAATGAAACTATTCTGATCTGAATCTGAATCCAAAATGTTAATTATTCATGGTGTGTTGTTGAGCTCCAGGAGGTGCGTGAGTCAGAGTCATTCCAGGTCAGACGCTGTCTTTATCCAAATGTCCACAGCAGAACGTTAGAATGTCCAAGGTCAGATGAATCTATTAGAGAGCCAGTGGAGCTCTGCTGTTTGAGCCGATCGTTCTCATCATTCTCATCTAGAGAAATAACCCCACCAACACACATCATAAGTAAGTCAGTCCCTCCAATCACATCGCAACCCAGTCTCTCAGCTGCTCAAGCTTCACACACATCAGGGGTTTCAAAGTTCATTAGGTCTTACTGTAAGTTCACACTACGAGTGAGAAGGATACAAAACAGCCAAGTGCTTGTTGCCGTAGTTACATTTCTGTCGACTTTCATCATGGGGTTGGCGCCTTGGGTTGGTGTTCTTATTCCAGCTCCTCCTGTCCACATGTCGAAGTGTCCCTGGGCAAGACACAGAACCCTGAGTTGCCCCCTGTCCCTGACCAAGACAGGACAGGGATGTGCACTGGATTTGGTCCCCGGTCTCCATAGAAGGCTGACCACTGCTCCAGCTCCCCTCGGAAGAAGGATGGCTGAATGGATCAAAAGCAGAGGATACATTTTAATGTGGAACGCGATTGTATGTGTGTGTTTCAGCATTGTTCTCTGCACGTGTGTATATGTGTATCATGACTGACCAGTAAACGACCTTAAGGTCCAATTATATTCTATATTTCGCCGCCCCATTGACTTTAAATCTGCTCTCGTCCAGTCCACCATGACCACCTTTCAGCCTTGAGCGCTACATGAGACCTATCTGTGTTTTTTTATTTAGTAAGTAACCACAGTAAAACACAGAGCAGATATAGTGATGGTGTGCTCTCTCTCTCTGTCTCGCTCACCTCAATGTGTGGTTTAATCAAATCTCCCAGTGTGTGTACCGGCCCACCGGTCGGCCAGTCCAGAACCAAGTTGTCAATATAAAATATGTTTGGAAACCTTGGTCAACTGCCATAATCACAGGGTGTATAGCAAAAGCAGCATCTGTGTCTACACAGGATGTGTTCATGTACAGTATTGAGTCACCTGTGTTTTGGCCGCACTCAGAGCCCAGCACACAATCACTGTTGCGTAGGTTCAACATAAGAAAATGGACTCGAGGCGTAAAGTTTCACTTTCTGTCATAGTCAGAAAACAGCACTGTATTTAAACAACGCGGGGGCTGCGTAGGTGGGGCATGTTGCTGCAGGTACAGGTGAGGCAATAAAATAGGATCCAGGATGTCCAGTTAAAATGATGTGACTGTGAAGGTTTACCAGACGCCACAACAATGCACAGGTTTATAATACTCACAGACTCTGGAAAGCTGTCACAATGGTAATTTATTTTTTTAAACTGGTTCAATGTTTTTTTGCCGGGCGACCCTGCAGTTTATTCATGTAGCCTTCTGTTATAGTGCCCCCCCCCCCCGTACCTTAAGACTGACTCCATTCAAATGAATGAGAGGGCTGCAGTTTTTTTCCAGGCAGATAATAGATCATTTCTGTCGGTTAGATGATGAGTCTGAGCATCTCCTGATGATGAGTCTGAGCATATTTATTATTAATATTATCATAAAGTTTATTGTTAATAATATATACTGGCGACCAGACCCCACCTCTCGCCCATTTTCAGCTGTAATCAGCTCCAGCCCACCACGGCCCTGTAAGGATAAGCAGTAAAGATAATGGATGGATGGATTATCTTTTCTTTTTTTTTCTTTTCTTATCCCTCTAACTGATTTCATCCCTTTTGTTTGTTTTTGTCTATTTAGTCTAGTTTTTAGTCTAGGCATTCTTAAACTGCAAATTTTATTATTTATTATTGACAATCAGCATGATTGTACACACAGCACAGTACAATACAGTTCCGCATAGAGCTGCAAAGCAACAGTAATGGTGCAATTAAATATAATCTGTTGCCCATAGCCAGATAGAGTCACGGGTTATTTCTAACCTCTGTCTCTGAGAGCAGTGTTCTCCACTCTTCATGTAAATAAATGTGTTCATGCTCTCTACTCTCCCCTCACGCCTCCCTTTCATTTCCCCCAGTTTACCGCACAGTCACGGTCACGTCGCTTTTATTCAGGAAATGCTTTTAACTAATAGCTTTGCTGCCACGTGATTTATAAGAAATATAAGATATAGAACTGTTGTGAAACATTGAAGCGAGATGCAAAATTTTAACACAAACTCAAGTGTGTGTGTGTGTGTGTGTGTGTGTGTGTGCTTAGAACTTCAACCAGTGCATGCAAAAGGGATTTGGCATTAGTTTATTTGAGAGCAGGGGCCGTGCAAATGAATAAAAACTCACCAGCAGGCTATTTTTCATCTGCGGTCCCTGGAGAAGGTGTTAAAAAGGCTTCTTAAAATCCATCACAGCAAAAACAAAGCAGGGCATGCAGTTCAAAGATTGGTAAAGAACACACAGCTGTTTAAAACCGTAAAATAACGACATTTCAAACAAGCAGACACCTGAGAGAGTTTAGCGCTGGCTTGTGTTAATCATCCATTTTTTTAAATTGGCTCTGTGATTTGGAATTATATTCCACTCTCCTGAACCTCTGACAGACAAAAAATGTAATCCAGTGGCCTTGGATATTCTCCTTGAATGCCAGAGCCCTGGCCCAGAGCGAATCTGCATCCCTGTGAGTGAAGCTGTGCAGGCAGCAAGTCACACGGCATGCCTCAGTCTGCTTCACCTATCAACATTAATAACGTGTTGTTATGAGGAGTGTAGGTCAGTGGTACGGTTTTCCCTGGGAGCGTGCTTTATCCGGAGGATCAGCAGCAGTGCCTGGGCTTAAATGGGTCAAAGATCACAAACCTGCCATCCAGAGCCACGAGAAACAGACTGTACACATTATCTGAGCACAGCAGCTGCACAGGAAGGCTTTTACTATAAAACTGTTAAAACATAATGCATACTGTAATTTTCGTTCTTGCTGTAGGTCCTGATTTTCAAAGCTACATCCTCTATGTTGTGCATTGATTGAAAACATCCATCTCCCTTTGGCATGGGCTGTTCACAGCAGGAGAACAATCTCTTACAATGTTAGTTTATATCAAGAGACATCTTACCTTTCACACTTAATGTGATCCCCCAGTCCCTTCAGGGTGATATTTATCAAGCTGTCAGAAACAAACTGGCTGCACATTGCACAGGTTGTGATGGGCACGCTGCCCTTGGCTGCCCTTCATATTTGTATAGCATATAAGCTGCAAGATACACCTACCATCACTAAGTTGCAGAGCGAGCTTAGCAGCGACGGGGATAGGCTTCAAACAAGTGATGCCAAGAGCGCGCTGGCATCCAAAGCTACGACCTCTGCTTCTGCCCGTACTCCAGAGAGTAATGTTAATCCTGGAACGGAACAGCTGAGAAAAAAAATGTGTGTTCTGAAAACTGACACAACTTGACTTAATGCCCTGGCAGTCGCACAGAGTCTGAAGCCCAAACCCCCTGGCAAGACTGTGACTGCCTGAAGACAAACAAGGCATCCTGCTGGTCCTTTACTCACAAAGAGTTAGTTAAAGATTTATTAACATGTTGTGCCAAATGTAAGACACAGGACACGTTCCAGCAGCAAGACACAAGCTTTATGGTTAAATGTGTGAGTAAGAGAAAGAGAGAGAGAGAGAGAGAGAGATGCATGCCATGGTCTCTTATGCAAAGTGATGAATCCTTCCACCTAGTCTGGATTAATTTCCTGTGTATGTGTGCATCCAGAAGTTGGATCTGAAAGTCTTACTTCTACAGATGTGGGGATGATAAACACTAAAAACAAGAACAATGAGTTCAAGTTCAAGTTTCAAGTTTCAAGATTAATTGACATATGCAGTTTAACAGAGGGCAATGAAATGTGCCGGACGAGAGTCGGCCAGCTCAGCAGTAATAAACACGACATGAAAACAAAACAGCGGCTGTGGCTGAGGGGGTAGTGCGGTCGTCCATTAACCCCAGGGTTGGTGGTTCGATCCCTGCTCCCGCTGTCTCCATGTCGAAGTGTCCCTGGGCAAGACACTGAACCCCGAGTTGCCCCCGGTGGAGGCCAGCATGGCAACTGTGTCCCCATCGGTGTATGAATGTGGTGTGCGTGTCCCCTAAAGGTCTGTTTGTTAGTCCAGGGTGTTTCCTTGCCTCTCGCCCAATGTTAGCTGGGATTGGCTCCAGCCCCCCCCTGCGACCCTTCGGGATAAGCAGTCTGGTTAATTAATTAATTAATTTTGATTTTAAATATTGCTAAATATATAGTTCCCTTAGGTTAGAGATTCTCCTATCTACTTTGTCTTCACCCGTGTGTTTGTTTTTGGACAGTTGGGGGGTGAAGGAGTCCAGGTCTGTGTGGAGCTTTGTGCCAGGGCCCTGCAGCTGTGTGACAGTGTAACCTGTTCCCTGGTCTGCAAGACCATTGCTTTCCTGCTGCCTCATGACTTGGAGATCTGTCGAGCGTGTGCCCTGCTGGCCTTCTGCCAGGAACGCAGCCTGGAAGCTTACCGAATTGTCTGCCTGCTTTACATGCATCCTGACCAGGAACCGCATCCCCACAACAGCCCTGTCCGGACCAACGTTCGCTTCCATATTCTGCAGGTCAGAGGGGGTGAAGAGGGGAGTATATTATAGGATACAATGATAAATTGGCATTATGATTTGTTCCTAATAATTTTACATCTTAATTTTCCAGATGCTCAAGGAGCGCCTCTGTTTTGACCCTGAGTTTTGGAACCTCCTGACCCTCAGAACTCATTGCTTGGAGTTGATGAGTGACAAGGTCATGAAGGCTGCTGTTCTCAGTGAGATGGAGGAGGAGCTTTTAATAAATAATTGTTTAAATGACTCCTGCACTCAAGGTTTCAATTCTTGCCAGTGCACTGAAGTGGCAATTGTGAACCGAGACCTTCCAGAAGAGCAGACTGTGGATGGAGAGACAGAAAAGTGTGTTGCCCCATCAAATAATGTTCTTCCAAAGAGGAGAACATGGAGGAGGAGGTTGCGAAGGAGAAAACAGTCTTTGTCTGATGATGAGGCTGACCTTGGTGACGATCCAGAGATCAAATACAATCTCAAATCCACCTCTTCAACCAATAACCCAATGTATTCACTAAGACGCAATCACACTAACATGGAAAATGCTGCTTCTGTAAGACTCCCTCTAAACCGCAAGAGAGAATACTTGTCTAGATGTGTGAAGAGCCAAATTCTGAAAAGAAACGGTCAGAAGAAAAGATGGTTGCAGGGTCTTCCTAGGTTGGAGCAGGTGCAGACAGTTAAGGAGAAGAAGGTCAAAATCAAAGGGAAAAAACGGGGACGGAAGCCGTTGTCGAAACTGGAACTCTCCTACCCTGATAATGAAATATCCCTGACAGAGGAGGAGTCTGAGATAACTGACACAGAAGACAAAGAGCAGGATATGCCTCACCTGGAGAATGAACTTGAACAAAAGAGTGAACAGAATGAGAATATAAAATATGAGGAGATGGATGATCTTAAGAAGGAAAATGGACTTGAGGAACATGCTGACTTGGTCTGTGGTAGCAGTCTCGGCGAACAAACCCAAGAGGAATCTCAAACACAGTTTGGTTCCAAGCTTTGTGAAGGTCCTCCTCTTGAGCCTCAAGCTGCTGTTCCTGCTGTTGAAGCTGACCATGAGCTTGATGGTCCACTCTTAGAGTTATTGGATTCTCCAATAGAACAGTTACACAGCTACTCTCTTAAATCCAAAAAGCCTGACGGTGAGAAACCGCAACCTCCAGAATCTACAGCATCAGATGAGCTTAACGGCGACACAGAACAGGAGTCTCAACCCACGGTGGAAACCGAAGTGTCAAACACAGAGGTCAGTTCTTTGTCTGTAATTACCCTGCCAAGAGTTTTATAATGTTGGTTCATAATTACTGGGCACATCTATTTCAGTTTTTTCCTTTAATTTTTTCTTGTTAGATGATGCATTAGCGGCATTATGCTTAGAGTAAACTGTACTGCAGTGTAATGGGCGTGTTTACACAGAAACAGAAAACATCAGCATGACCCTGCACATCAGTAAGGATAATAGTACATGAGGGGGTTCGAGGGCCTTTTGTTTGGAATTTTATTTGATATTCTGCTGACCTTTCTGTTGAACTCGTAGAACTGATTTCAGTGGTCTGTTGTTTTTTCTCCAGGTGATAGCCAAGAGAACATGGAAGGACAGAGTGCTCCGTACTCAACAATATTCCCACTTGAAGCACCACTGCAACTTCTGCCACAAAAACTATAAAGGCTTGAATGTTATGAGGCATGCTCTGTCACACCTTAAGAATAGGAAACTAAAATGTATACTCTGTGGAAAACGCTTTAAACAGCTCCCATTTGCCAAAAAGCATGTTCTGGACCACATTGATGAAATGTGCAAGCAGAAGCCCCCTGAGCAGGAGCCATGTACTGAGGACACTCCAGCTGCTAATGGAATAGTAAATAATGTGAAAAATAAGAGCCAGCCTCAGGATGAAAATAAGATTTCCATTTCTGATGAGGAAACTCCTGAACAGAAATCCGGAGGTAAAACTAAAGTGTCAAGCCTCAAGAGGGAAGATCGAATCATCAGGAACCTCCGCACCCTCATCAAAAAGACGTCTGTGCTTCACAAAAAGTGCAAGAACCCTAACGCAAATATATTCAAGCAGGTTGACTTCAAGGATGAGCAGGTAGTCATTAAAGATGGCCTGGTGATTGTAAGAGATCCATCTGTGCTGGAGAAGGAGGGAGAAGGAGAGGGGAAGGAGAGGCCAACAGGAGAAAATGGCTATGGTGTGGACATCACATATCACTTGTGTCCGTCAGTGTCCTGTGATAGAGTATTCTTGAGGATCAGCACCACACTAACAAAACATGCTATCAAATGCCATATTAGCGAAGAGAAGGTGCTGGAGAAGACTTTTGTTTGGGCCAAACACAAGTGCACTCTATGCCTCAGGTAAGACGATACAGTATCGGGCATCGCAGAGTTCCGTAGGCAGAGTTTATCATCACCATCTTAACATGCCCGCGATACGGGCCAGCGATAATCCCAATTCTACATCTTCAATCAACAACACGTATCTTTCCTTATGAACAAAGTGCACGACAGATGATGTAAAACATGGAGGGTGATGACATAACGATAGAGATTCAAGCAGCAACCTCCCAGTTTAAATACAAGATTTGGTGCTTTATTGGATTCCAGTGTTTTAAAGACTAACCGGGGCTTGATGTTTGTAAACAGGCAAAGTCACGTAATATGAAAACAGGATCACAATGTTAAAGAAGAGAAGCAATTTCTTACTTCTTGATTAACCTGTAACAATAGTTAGTAGTTAATGCACTATACAGAGTTCATCATTTGATACTTTTTTTTTTTCACAAAATCACAATAATATCAAACTGTGACCATAAAACCACTTAATTAAATTAATTTCCTCCTTAGGTGTCAAATGTACAAGAAATGTTTTCAAATTTCACAAGATTCTTTACTGCAAACTAGGTTTTTGAGGAGAGCTTATTGTGCTGACTGTGCTTTCCTCCAACAGGCAGATACAGTTTCTCCAGCATTATAAGGATCACATGAAGCTCCACGATACTCCTCTCCAGCACTTCTGCTACCATCAGGAGTGTAACCAGTGCTTCTCGACACAGCAGGAATTAAAGGACCATGTCCGTACCCACCAGCCCTTCAGACCTCAATGTCCATTCACAGACTGTGAGAAGCTATTCTCAAGCCTTCAAGGTCTCTATGACCATGAATGGAGACACTACATCCCAGCGCCTCAAAGAGAGGACCTGGAGTTGGGACACAGAGGACAACAGCAGCAAAATACTGAGGCTCCGTGGAAGCAGAGAGTGAAAGTTGAGGAGATATGGCTGCAGAGTAAAAAGGGGCAGAGGGAGAGTACTGCCCATGATCATGTGGAAGCCTGTAATATTAAGGATTTCGGAGAAGTTAAAACGGGAGATCAGCTTTGTGAACTTAATGTTACAGACAGCAGTCAGGACCTGTTTAACTCTGATAGTTGTTCAGTCAAAAATGAGCCCACAGAGGACAGCAAAGACACCATCAATGGATATATGACTGCAACAACAAGCCAAGTGTCGGAGGGAAAGACCTCCACTTCCCATGCTGGTGCTGCTGCAACAACTCCAAGTAAGAGTCGAAAAAGAACACCCGTTGAGTGGGACCCCTTGAATGTTCGAGAACTTGAGGATTTGTCCACCTTGGCTGAGGGAGTCCAGCAGAAACTGGGAGAGCCACACATCACTGAGCACAAAACCTTCAAACCTGAAGATCCCTCCTATGCGACTTTTGTCAAAGCCCCCTTCATCCGGCCACCACCCTCCACCTACCTGGATGAGTCTCTGCTCTCAATGCGCAAGAGGAGGTCCACTGACGACGCTACTCCGAGGAAAAGTGTTTACTGGAGCAATAAGAAAAAGAAGGAGCCTGCCCCAGAAAAGCAACAGGGGGGTAATGTGGCCCCTGAGCATAAGGTCAGGCATCGCTGTGACAAATGTCTTTCCTCCTTCAGCAGCTTAGAAGATTTACAGAAACACCAAGCCCTTAACACCTGCTCTTCACTCTTTGGCTTCGATTCCGATGATGAAAGTAAGTATCCTTGATTTACTGATTATAAAGTGTATCAAGCCATTATTTTCTGAATTTTTCTAACCCAGTTGAACCTCTGGATAATTGTTTTTTTTGTATTTTTTTTTTAGGTTAGTGCAAAGTGAAGAGGAGCTGTAACTGGCCATTTTACTCTGCCACCTGGCTCAGGGCAAGCTTTCAAGATAACGGAGCACTGGAAACCTTTCTTAATACTCAGATACAGTACTTATTTAATTATTGGATACCAGTTTGTAAACAAAAAGGAGATATGTGCCAAAATGGTTAATTTGAGGAATTTTTTGTCTCCTAATTTAATTGATAGAACCTTTTTTGAAGCAATAATTTTGACAGCTAAAACTAGTTTTGAACGTGTCCACAAAACTTCATTAGTGTGTGCTTTTCTCAAGTAGGTAAAGTGAATCTGTGATAAATCTATATATATATTCTCTTAATCTAGGATACATTTTGGTTGTTCCCTCAGTAAATCGACAAGTAACGCTGAAAAATGCCTGGGAACAGAGAAACCAAATGTATCCCAAGACAACCTCTCTAGAATAAAAAAACCCACAAAGGTTGTCTGTGTACAAATACTCAGTTACATACCGCCTTAAAATAACTTGTAATCACAGTATTCTTATGTTAGACCACAGAATGGCGTGTTTTAATGACAAACCTTTGCTCGACTCACCATCCTGTGGTAAAGTTAAATTAATGGTACATATTACACAGTATATGCAACTTTCAAGGAAAAGGGTTGTGAACCTGCTACGGGAAAGATATTGCTCATGCATGTACCTCAACCCTAATCAATCAACACTTAAGGCTGAATTTAAAGCTTATTTTACGGTAAATACCAATACAGTCATTCATTTATCCTGAACAGGTTGAAGTATGCCCCTTAGAACTTGGTATAGCTACAAAAATGAATCACTTGTCTAGAAACCATTTCCTTCACATGGTGATTTTTTATATTTTTTTTGGTTGTCTTTCAGTCTGACCTGTTGAAGCGAAGTGAATTGTCATGTCCATTTTGGGTCATATACTGACTTTAACAGCCAGGTAAAGGGAGCCTAAATTAACATTTAATTTGACCTTATCACTAAACTTTTTGGATCGATGAGATTTAAGTAGCCTCTTGTTTATACACATATTTGAGACAATAGTCTATTTTAAACACTAAGAAGTGTGGGTTGGCATTAATGATCTGCCTTTTGAATCGTTTGATCGATGCTGGCAACACTTGGTGGCAGATGGTGTCCCATCACACTCAAGAGGAACCTGTTGCACATCTGGCTCCCTGCTTATATATCACAAGCAGTGTCATGTTAATTGGTGAAAAGATGAGCTCAGTACGTGTTGCGCTCTCTGTTTAGCACGTTCAATTATTGTAGTCTTCCAAATGAATAATGCTGAGCTTTGGTCTTTGTAGAGAGGATGTATACAGTACAAAGTCTCACTAGAGGTAACAGTGGACATGTGGTGATCATGTCCTCTTTCCACATCTCCATATACTTAAATTATGTTTTCAGCATTATTTGTGTAGGTTGGCGTTTTTGTAGGTAAGCAGGATAGTCAGGTTTGCCTGTTAACGAGTCTTCTGGTTGTGGCATGACAGCAGGAATCAAATCTGCCTTCATACTGTCACACTATTATTCTGTACAGTATATTAATTGTTCATTTTATTAGTGCTAAGACAGAATCAGTGTTGGACTGTAAGAAACATTAAAATCTGTAACAGTACGAGTTTGCTTTGAATTTACTTTTTCATCCTTGACCTATTTCATCATGTAGAATATTTCACAATGATTATGTATATACTTTTGACATGGTTGATCTGTTTAATAATTTTAATGTGATGTTTTTATGGGACTGTGCACTTAAACCTGCTTATTTATATGTACAAATGTTAATATATTGGATTTGTAAGGTAATGATTTCCCCATCTATTTTTCTTAAAGAAAGTGATTCAATTTGTTTGAATAAACAAATAACTAAAAGTTGGTATGTTACTGGTTTATAATTTTTTGATACACATTTATTCACATCATTTTCCTTTGGTGTCATCTGATTCAAAGCAGATATATGGCATGCAATGAGATTATACAGTAAAGGGAGACAGACACTCATTATATATTTTATTTTTTGTTCAGCATTGCATATTTAGTATTCATCAACATATTGCTTCATTGTTAACCCCAGGAAAGAGGAAGATAGAATGATTATATTAGAATTGCTTGTTTAAAAAAGTTTTTGCATCACATTTTCCTGATACATGAGGTAATTTTGAAATAGGACAAGGATCATCAATATACATAAATAAAACCCTCTTGTTCTGTTAATTTTAGCCCACAAACTGTCTTCCCCTGTGGTGCAACTCTGCCACTCAATAATGTAGTAAAACCAAGGGCAGTCTATTGTTCAGACTGGGTGATGTTTTAAATCGGACAGTTAATTATAGCTGGCTGTACCAACCTTCCATTATCAGTGTCTAAGTGACACTTTGTCTAACTGGACGTTAAGTGTTACGGTCCAACTCTTTGTTATGGCTGAGCTTACAGGCCAGAAACGAGCAGTAAGTGAGAGGCAGCCCTGCTACAGGCCAGTGTTCAAGATTAAAGGGTTTTTCAGTATCTCATGCAGTAAATTCATTCCAGCTTTGACACATGCTAATTTAATCATTATGCTTTGGTGCTGCTTGTAGCTGAAGCACAAAGAAACTGACCGTTGTAGTAATGTGCATGACACCATGTCTTTAAAAGGAATATGAATTGGGCTGCAATCGTCAAGACTATACACAACATGCAGGCAGCATACAGAGCTGATGGCATCAATCAACTCAGTGTTTCCACTCACATTTTCCGTTCACCTGAGATAAGAAAATCTTTGAAGTATGGAAACTGAGAAAGCCCCTTATATAGAGGTTTTTCTAAGCCTCCTTATAAATCATATACAGCAATTATATTAGTGTGCGGCCGTCACACTAGAAAATGTGTCATGTTAAAAATGATATGTCTTACAAACCTTTAAGGCCATGTAAAATGAAAAGCCAATGAAGCTGAGTTTCAATGGAAGTAAACTGCAAACTCAAACTGCTACATTTAATTGTATTAATGACTACTGATTTGGGTAAAGAAAAATATTTTCAAAAGAGGGAGACTTTGTTTTTCCCAGTTCACACACCGCAGCGACACCCTGCAATAAATATAAATTGTGGAATAATCACAGCCGTTCTTCTCATGTGAACCAACAGTGAACATTTGTCTTTGTGAAAAAAGTATAAATCTGTCTCAACAGCATCTGAAGTTGGTGACAAACATGCAAAGTGTCAGAGTGCATCCCAAGTGGGTGTAGTTATGATAGTTTAAAAATTCACATTACTATATCTTTTACTAAATAACTGCGCCAAAAAACAGCAGTAGCACTTTTCCGATTTCAAATGGAAGACGTGGATCAAACCGAGGGCTGAGCGTCCACGTGGCTTCACGTGAAGAAAGTAAGAAACAAAATGCCACTAGGGGTTAGAAATGAAAACTGTCCAAAACGTTGGGAGACTTCAGAGGATACAGCCCCCTCCAGCACACTGCAGTCCTAGTCCAACCTGTGCCAATTGATTGGAAAGATAAATGACAGTAGCAGCACGTAACCCGATTCTGTTTGAATAAGAGCCTGATACCTGGGTCATAGATGTTTAGAAAAGGAAACCTTTCTTCATAAAACCTTTCAACATCCGGTGTTTTACAGCCGTAAGCAGAGCTGTGTTTGTATTTTAGTATTGAAAATCCACCGGGCATAGTGTCAAAACTAAAAACAACTTACTTTCTTTCCCTGTAGAAAACATCAACTTTTGTACATCTGCAGGTTAAAAAAAAAAAAAAAAGACACTGAAATGACAGAGCTACTCTGTGGGGAAAATGCAGCCCTGCTAAACACGATGAGTCGGTGTGTACGTTTTGATATGGCTTGTCAAGGCAGTGTGTTTGGATCAGCCAAGTTATCATCTTCATCTGCTCTGATTAAATGCTCCACGTAAACACCCCGAGTGTTGCGTTGGACTGAGAAGTTCATGCTAATCTATGCCTCCTGAGTTGCTAACACGAGACTAGAGCACACGGAAGCCATATTGATGATGATGATGATGATTATTATACAGCATGCTTTCTGTTAGCTTTGTCTGTGACGATTTACCCTAAAATAATTTGAGGACATTAATAATAACGGAAGTCAATAGCACACTTAAATTTGATCCTATTAATTATTCTGCTGCACTTCACTGTTTGTGTGCAACTTGATTTCTAAAATAGGCTCTCTGTTATTACTTCAAACCAAAAGAAACTTGAATTCATATACAGTGTACGATAAGACCTTAAAGCTAGATTCAATGGTACAGAGCAGATACGCCCCTCTAGCCACTTGGATTTCCAGTTGATTTGCATAAAAACATTTGCATGGTTGAGGACCAGTGGGCTGCATTTGGTGAGCACGGCATGACCTGGCTTTTAAGTCGAGAGTGGACAGATGCAAAGAGACATAGCTGGAGGTGTGCGTGCGGGTGCTCAGTGGCTACTGTTGGAGCTCCAGTCGTAAGGGAGGAAGCTGACTTTTGTCTTCCCAGCAGAAAGGACACCCTGCAGGCTGGTCTTCTTCGGAGAGTCACCCATGTGCTCCACCACCCACTTCAGCAGCTACACGACCGACAGGGTGAAAGAGCAAACACACAGTGAGGTTTCATGGTTGGGTTGAAGGTTACTGGGGTGATATCAGTATTTTTATATCCAATCGGTCATGTGATGACAGCGGTGTCTATCTCTTCTATCTTCCTTCCTCTTCATGCTCATCATCTCCATTCAGCAGTGCATATCTATTTTAACCATGATTGTGTCATGGAGAGGTGCAGATGCCAGCTGTTGCATTGTTTCTACCGCTGGCTTATTGCTTTAACACATTTATGACTGTTATATCTGTGAATAAGACTGCAAACATTTGGATAAAGGTTAATAAAATAATTAAGGTTTGTAATATTTGCTCTTAAGATATGACTGGAATAGGTAAGTCAAGTGTAAACATTGCATTCATTCGTTTATGACTTTACTTGGCCCTCAAACATGAGAGCAGCAATCGATCATCATTAGCATCACTGTGCAGTTATTTATGTGTAAAATACAGAAAGATAAAGAATTGAAATGTTGATTTAGTGTTTATATACAATTACAGTGGGGGAAATAAGTATTGAACACATCAATATTTTGTCCAGTAAATGTATTTCCAATGAGCCTATTCAAGTGAAATTTGCACCAGACGTTGGTATTAACTCAAACAAACCAGAA
>JAVQJV010014912.1:0-13411 GCA_036024995.1 Gadopsis bispinosus | reverse complement strand
AGTGTAGCTGTTGTTGTGCTGCTAAAACTATTGATTGATTATTTTAACTTCACTAACATTGTAGCTGCCATTGCTTTGCATCGTCTGTATGTGGAATTGTACTGTTTTACTTTGTGTTCGCTTTCATCCTGCTCTCACTCTTCTTTTTCCTCTCTCTACCCAACCGGTCGAGGCAGATGACGCCCACCCAGAGCCTGGTTCTGCCTGAGGTTTCTGCCTGTTAAAGGCAGTGTTTCCTTGCCACTGTCGCCTAGTGCTGCTCATGGTGAAATTGTTGGGTCTGTACATATAGAGTTGGTTTAGACTTGCTCTATATTAACAAGTGCTATGAGATAACTCTGTTATGATATAGTGCTATATAAATAGAATTGAATTGAATTAGGATGGAACAGAGAGAATAATAATGATGCTCCAGAGCAAGGGGAGAAATGCATCTTTCAACTTCCTAATCTTCTTCTCTTTCTCACTCTAAACTTCATTTTATTTGTTTTTCCCATTTCTTTCTCTCCCTCCCACTGTTAAGTGTCTGCGTTTCCTGTTTTATTTTGAAATCCTTCCTGTCTGTGCAGCTCCTGCCCTCCTGTGTCATTGATTAGCCTTGTGTTCACCTGCTCCATTCCCTCGTTAGACCCTTGTCTATATGTACCAGTTCCTTTCCTTTCCTTTGTCGATTAATTCCGTTCGTACCACTGCTTGCCTTGTGTTTACGTTCCGTGTCCTTAATTTCCTGTTGACTGTCCGCCTGCGTTACTGCATGTAAGCTCCTTTTCTACATATAATTGGAACAGCTCCAGTCTGCCTGTGCTGCCTGCATTTGGGTCCTTTCCCTGCTGTACTGTGCACCACGTAACACCCTCCCCTTTCTCCTGCTGTTCTTGCTGCATTCATTCCTTCCTTTCACCTCAGTGAAGATCTAAAAGGCCACTGACCCTCATCACTGAATGCATTGCAAGCACCGGACATGGTGTGTGTGTATGAGAGGCAAGGCCGCATTGAAGTACCACGGGCCCTGGGGCTGCGACGTTGTCTAGGCCCTCCCCCACCACCCCCACCACCCCCAAGCACCATCACAATTAACTTTTGCCCAGTTCAACCTGCACAAATAGGTAAATGTTATTTGGAATCTATGTAGTCCAGGAGCTAGAGCGGGTGTCCTTTAATCCCAGGGTTGATGGTTCGAGTCTAGCTCCTTGTGTCACTCGTCTTTGTTAATATTATTATTCTTAGAACGTCCCGCAATGACGTCCACGCAACCACACGGGAACCCTACACAATGACGTTTAGCAGATGTCCTGGGGACGTTTATTTGTTTGCTGGGTCGTCACTCAGTACCACACAAAGTCATGCTTTTTGTTTTTCCCCCTGTGAATTTTTTTCCCCGATCCTCGTGGGCCCTTCCACATCGTCGGGCCCCGGGGCTTGAGCCCTGGTAAGCCCGTGCATTAATATGGTGCTGAGGAGAGGTGCTGTCTACAAATATCTCCTCTTCTTGTTGGCTGATATTAAAGCCTCTAACGGCATGATTGTCTAATAGGCACATGAAGTATTGTGCTGAGAGCTTTATTTGTGTGTGTTTTTCGGAGTATACTCTACGTATGTTTTTAATAGTAATTAAAAAAGCAGTAAGTAAAAGTTATTTTCTTCTATAAGTCTGTTTTTATTTCCCTTGTCTTGTCATGTAAATAAAGTTTTGAGATGATGCTTTCTACCACTTTAATCCAATTATTTTTCATGTGAAATTGTGAAGTTGTAATAAATTATTTAGGTACATTTGCCTAAAGGAGGTCTAGCAATGAATCATCGCAAATAAAAAATTTTAATGGTCCCTCTCCTGCACACCTGCTTAATGAAATAAATGTGCAAACTGTTCTTCTGTTCTGGTAACACAAATAACAAACGGTTGTTTTTCTTATACGCAAATATTATTTTTGCCAAATTTTCAGAGATAATTGCTTCACTTCCGCTCGGACTGCAGACACCAGCGTGGTCAGGAGCACAAGATAAAGTCTTATGGGAGAGAAATAAGTAAGGAAAGAAACACTGTAGTACTCAAATGAGCAAACGAACAGATAAGATGATATATGAGATGGGGGAAAGGATGGTGGGAAAAAATAGAACATCCACGGAGGAAGAGAGACAGACACCAAAAGAGAGGGGGAAAATGTAGAGAGAAGAACGAGATCCAGGGGAGAATAGGAACAGAGAGAGTACAATAGGATATCAAAAAAGGCCCGTTTTATAAACTATGTTTAGGTGGAATAGAGGGGTTGAATCTTCCCTCTGGCTTCCTTGCGGTGTTATTGCAGGACTAAATAGAGATACAATTTTTTTTCTTTTTCCCCAAGGGAGACAATTTTCTCTCCGATGCTCTTTGCTCAATGTGAAGGTTGCTGTAATTTAGCTCCTCGCCTGGGGAGGAACACGGTGCCACAGCTAGGTCATCAGAAAGCATTGGTTCACTAAAATGCCAAGGAGATTATTCCTCGTTTCGAAGGAGTTTAAAAAGCCGGCCAGGAGAGGTGGAAAAGAAGTCGGTGGGAATGGAGAAAGAAGTGAGAACAGATGCCAAAGGGGGGAGCTGGAGATGAGATGAGAGGGCGAAAGGAGACAAAGACAGAAAGAGGTTAGAAGGAGACAAGAGTAGATATAAGATGAGGTGAGAAAGAAGCTGTAGAGACAAAGTACAGGAGTGCAGAGGACAGAGGAGACCGTGGGGAACGATGAAAGCAGAGAGCAAGAGTGGAGAAGAGGCAAGTGGGTGTGAGATAATAAAAAAAAAAATGTGAAGATGAGAAGTGAAACCTAGAGGAGAGCTAAGAGGAGATGAGGATAAGCAGGGTTCACAAATAGTCCTGCAGAGAGACTGGCTAATGTGGTCAAACTCTGAAATCATTGGATCCTACAGTTCCCTTAATGCAATGAAGTGTGCATCTCTGTTTGAAACCCCCCCCCCCCCCCGCCACTCCCGCCTGGTTGATGTCAGAGTCTTTCAAACTCCACGCTCCTTCACCGCAGGGTGTTTTTTATCAGACTTTGACAATAAAGTCCATTTATTAAAGTTACAGGTTACTGATTGTGAGTAATATTGCATTTTCTATGCCGTCCTGCGAGTATTCAATTCAATTTAATTTATATAGCGCCATATCATAACAAAGTTATCTGATAGCACTTGTTCATACAGAGCAAGCCTAGACCAAGTAATACATCTCCATCTCCTCGCAGAAATCTAACGGGGCCAACCAACGACACGTTTCACTTTAGAAAGGAAATTATGAGACACATTTCCTCCCTTTTAGAGGATATGTGTGGATTTTTTCCAAGTCTGTCTTAATGCAGTACTTGCACGCCATATGTACGTTGGTTTCTGTAAGAAAGCTCCAGAAAAAAGCTAGCAGGTGACCTTTGAGTTCATCCCAAGGTCAAGAATTAATCTCCATTGTTCAAGTAAGAAGAAAGAAATAGAGAAAGAGAGTGAAACTGCTTGTTGTAGTTTGGCTAAGGACTACAACAAGAATGTAGTAAAATAGTGGGAGCAGTACTACCGGTGTGTATGTGTGTATGTGTGTGTGTGTGTGTGTGTGTGTGTGTGGGTGTGTAGTGGTGTGTTGTACAGTGAAGATGCAGCTGTGGAGGGAGGTGGTGTCCAGCAGGGAACAGGAGCAGCGCAGTGGACATCATTATAATTCTAGGTAGAAGGTTGACTTATCACCTCCTAGTCCCCTGCCGTGCACTCAGTGAACCCCCCCCCCCCACAACACACACACCCTCAGCATCATCACGCTGGGTGGAAACATGACCCCTAGACCTGCTGTGTGAATCACAACACGCCTGCGGTACACAAATATGCTAATGTGTGAATAATCCTACTTACACATGCACACGTGTCGCTACACAGATGATTACTCAACTCTACAAAGGTGAACACACACACACACACACACACCGCAGAGAGAGAGAGAGAGAGACAGTCATTTGACCTGTGCAGCTGCAGTGATAGTTTTGTAGGAGGAGCAGCAATCGCCTGGTGTTGTTTTCACTGGCCTGTTGCTTGGTGGTAGGTCACACACACACGCACACACAGAGAAACGTATGCACATGCACATGCACACGCACACGCGTCCTTCTGCTTAGCACACACACGTTCTCATCCTGCCTCAGATGTACAGATGTCTGCACTCTCTCACACACACATATCCAGGGAGTGACCCCCATGGTGACCCTCTGCTCTCCTTGCCGAAGCCCCCCTGTAGCTCCTGGTAATAGGAAAATAAGACAGAAGGAGAACAGAGCACTGAGCCTCCCTGTAGGATCAGCAGGCTGCGTACATGACAGGTATCCCTAAAGGCCGGGAGGTTAAATCCTGCCGGCAGATTGTCTGCGGTATTTAAATTATTCTTATCTTGTCTTGTGTTTTATAGCAAAGGTGGAGGGGTCAAACATGGCGAGAGACAAAGCCAGGCTCAGAGTGCAGTCAGAAAGCATTGGGAGGACGGTGGAATAGTGACGCATTTTACGTTGGGTCCCATTTGTAATGAAAGAGTGGTAGCCAAGGTTTTGATGCTCATCTTTAATTTGAAAGTGTTTAGAAGCAAATCACATGACCTCTAATCACATGACCTAAGTAGAAATTGCAGCAGTTTTTATCTATGATCCCCCAATATCAAAAGGGACAGAAATGTTACAGTGGGAAGACCACTACATGTACATGAGCTTGGCACCTGGCAGTATGCATAAAGTGGTTTAGTATGGAAATCTTAAGGATCATGATAAACCAGCAGCGTCTTGCAATTTGAAATGAACGATTGCAAGGCTGCGCTTACAGCAGCGACGTAGACTTGAGTCTAGATTTTCACAAATATCTAAGAGTGACATGTGAAACGTTGGCCACTTGGATTCCTGTGTTCCTTTGTTTACTGCATAAACTCCTTTTACCTTCATGGCAAAAACAAAAGCGTGTCAGGACAGATGTGGCACAACAACAAGAACTGGACTTGGAAGACACCAGAGACCGTAAAGGGGTCAGACATGGCTGAGACTGACAGTTTATGTAATTTTGAAATGTTCCTCGATTAATAAAATGGGATTCAGTTTGCAGATGTGGAGCACTAAACATACTGCACTGTGCCGTGGCGGCCGTCACGTTCGTTCAGCCTTTGGATTACACTTTCGGCCTCTTAAATACGGCTGCCAGTTACCCGGAACTGCTCAAATGAAGAGGTAGTTGTTGAGCAGATGTGGGGCCCTGATTGCGTTTTAATGTAGGACAAAAGAAACCCACGATGGAGGTGGTGTGTGTGTCTTATCTATATGGTAACAAGCTGTGTTGCAAAAACATTGCAATTCCGCTCACTTTGTAACCGCTGATTACATGGATCTATCAGTTAGAGAGGCGTTTCCAATTGTTTTTCCATCCGACTGCAATCAACAGACGCTCAGGCAAGTGTGCAGACACACACACACACACACACACACACACACAAAACAAATGCAACCACGCAGCCACCCGCTCGCTTTTTAGCTCAACACTCGAAGAATGATCCAAAACACATGCATGTACACATCACCACACATCTTAATGCAAATACTGTATATTTGGAGACAGCAGGGTTGCTGGGGTGTGACTTTACATTGGTGTTTTCCTTTTTAGCCTTTTTAGTATGCGATCACGCTGACAGTCGAAAAACACCGCACAGCCTCCTCACACATGTCCAACAACAAAACTCCATTGCAGGCAGTCCAGCAAAAAAAAATGTATCCTGGCTATAATCAAGTACATGCAAATGCACGTACCAAGAAGCATGCAACTTAGCATTGTGCTAAAATCCTGTCATGCCATGTCTTGGCATTTGATAGGTTCTGCTTCTTTGTCATGTCGCTGCAGTTGCCACGGGACACGTCCCCCCTAACGCACGAAAGAGGGAGAATTGATGCCCCCAAAAATTGACTTCCATCGGTAATACATCCATGGTTTACTACAACACATAAGTCCCCATAAGAGTAGGTAAGGACATTTACTAGTAATATGCAGTGCAGCCATTAGGACGGTGACATGTTTTGGTTATTTGGAATCTGAACTTTGAAGTGGAAGTCAGCTTTAAGAATATTTTAGGGTGTTCATATCCATATTGGTTGATGAGTGTAGGAAACAGTCATTTTGACCCTCTGGCTACAGTGTCTATCTGATCTCCACCTGACGCTACACCTGAAAGTCTGCACTTTAACCTCATAGTAGCCGTTTTACTGAACCCAAAACAAACCTACCCGAATAGCCACTGTATGCAGCGAAGGCTATGAAATGCATAAATAAATCTGAGCCTCGTATGTGAGGGAGGCACAGAGAATACTAGAAAAAGGCTGCACAGTTGTATTTATGCCCTGCCACTGTACAGCATGTTTCAAAATGTAGTGCAGACATCAACCTATGAATACCATTAGCACTGACTGGTCCTCTGCCAAGCACTTGTGTTTTGACGTGCCGCCCCTTATAAACTATCATTTTCACGGGCAGTCTAAAGTAAAACATCATCATCTCCGGGAGGTTGTTTAACAGCGGCAGTTGTCGATTGTTTGAATTCATATGAGGGCGATTGTATTTCCGGGTTGTTATGACAGGCCAATCTCTAACATCATCAGGAGTGCCTGATGATGTTTCTGGGTATAAGCTGTCATTTTCACTGTCACTTGCCTCACAAATGTAATCCCAGTCGAAACATAGCCGTCATATAAAGTGCTGTCGCTTTGTCAGACAAAGACCACAGATTTGTCTCCCGCCCCTTATCCTGTAAATAAGGTCATTTCTTTTGGCTACTGCAATTCTGAAACACGAAATGTAGCTTCTTAAGTAATTAGTCTGACTGCTTCTCAACAGCTTGCAAAACAAAGAAGCTTCTTTCCCCTGACAGTTTTGATTTAAGAGCCAAAACAGCAGTCAGTGTGAGTTCAATAAGCTTGCTTGCAGCAAACACTTAACACGTTTATGTGTGTTGTCTCTAAAATGACCTCGTCTCTCGGGGCAGTTTGGCGATTATTGACTCTGTATTTACTGTGACTGTGACTAAAAGTGCTGCCATATCAGCGGCACAAATGGCATTTGATTGCTGACTTTCTTTTTTTTTTAAACTGTAGAAACAGTAGTTCTTTCTGTCACGGCTTAAAATCGCCACGTCGGACACGTAATCCACAGTCATCTGTCAGTGTGATGGTTTGAAAAACTGAAGAGCAATCTCTTGGCGGAAAAAGGTGTAAATAAGTACAGAAATGGACCCCAGAAGATTCCTCCACAGCAGGAAGCTAAGCTGTACTATCTGACCAGTAAGACCAGGAAAGTGATTCTTCTTTTTCATGCAACAATTTGCACACGCATTTTCTGAATTCATGTCTGCATAGATCATGGTTACTCCGTTAAGGTTGGGGGATCTTCATTGTTGCAACAAAGTTGACTGTTGGTTTGAAACGGGAAAGGAACAGTGATCTCCCATTTTTAAAATCCATCCATCCAACCCGCCTACCTACACAGACTTTGTCTCTCTATAATAAAGACTTGACTTCCTAATCCCTCCTGCCATAATCACTACGGCCACTAGAGAGCTTTTTCACTTGAATAATAAACATTTTGGGGTGCTTCATGAAACACCAGGTGCTGACGTTCTTCAAAAGAAGACTATAGAAGAAAATAATAGTTTTGGGCTCAAAGAGAAGCTGTGTTCAGATCAGCATCAGCGATCAGCATTTTTGATAGTTTCTTCTTTGTCAATTTAACTCATGGCAAAGAATGTAGCCACTGAGACCTAATGTAGCATAATGCAGACGGATTGTTGCTATAGTTACTTGTATTTACATGTATTTGGCAGACTGCTGTAAACAGTACAAAGCTGCCAACCTGAACTATGTCTGAAGTGGACACCTGCCACTCAGAACCTTCTATATGATAATATATAAAAATAATAAAATAAACTCATTCTAATTGGACTTGATAAATGCAACAAAGGCCTTCATTTATTTTCAGATTGCTGTGACATGAACCATTATATCCTTTCGGAGTTGAGTGCAGTTTAAGAAAGAGATGGAAAACATAAACCTTCATCAGTGGAAGGTCAACAGGTTTTTATCGGTATAGAGGGAGAACTCATGCAACACAGACACACTCACACACACACACACACACACACAGATAAATGCAAAGTACCTATGCATGCAAAGAATACACAGAAAAAAGTGACATAAATGCAAATGTGAAGTGCACCCTAGCATTCAAATTCACACACATACACAGAGATACATACAGAATATTGTACATAGCGCATATGCGCACACACACACACACACGCACGCTGAGGGCAGGCTGATCTGACTGGAGAGCGAATGATTTCAGCATATACTCATCTCAGTCTCCATGATTATGGCCATCGATAGAAATGGCAAATAATGGCGGCAATGTGCTGTGAAATGAACCCCATTATTTGTGTGTGTGTGTGTGTGTGTGTGTGTGAGAGGGACAGAAACAGAGAGACAGGGTTGCACTGGTCTGGGTGAAAGAGAGGAGGTTAGAGAGAGAGAGAAAGAGAGAGATGAGTGACGATGATGAACCCGCTGAGACAGAACAGCGTGTGTGTGTGTGTGTGTGTGTGTGTGTGTGTGTGTGTGTGTGCACCGTGTGGGGAGAGTAAGTGACAGTGAGAGAGAGAGAGACCGCAAGCAGAGATATGATTGCTGGCAATCATCCTCTACTATTTGATCAGGTCATCAGAGCAGAGTGTCAAGCTAAAACATTACAACCCCCCACCCCATAGTGTCAGACACACTTTGTCCCCATCTGTGTCACTGTCCAGTGATTGCTGATCTTCTCTAGTTGCTGTGTCTCGCACCACCTGCAGGCCCTGGACCTGTATGGCATACACAAATAAACTCCTCAGAACCTCTATGCACACTTACAGGTAAATGAGTACCAATGGCCATCACCATGGTGACAAATCCAGCAAGGACACATGCTCGCAAGCGGCCATACGCTGCACAAGCTGTGCACGGCTGCGCACATAGGTTGTTCATTTATAATAATATTAATACTAATAATACACTTTATTTATATAGCACCTTTCATACAAGGGGTGCAGCTCAAAGTGCTTCACGAGAGAGACGAAAGGAGGAAAAAAGAAAAAGCACATACGGTATTTCCTCAGATAATTTACCTGAACTGCAGAAGGTCCCAGGCCTTTATCTGAAGCAGGCTTGTATTAGAGGCAGGCCTTTGTTTGTGCATCTCTTATAGCCTTGGGTAGGGAGTTCCATAGTTTTGGGGTTAAAGTCAAAAAAGGCTGAGCTACTAATTTTCTTCGTGTGAGAGTTTATATTTAAAAAAACAGCAGCAGAGGATCTAAGAGGCCGTGAAGGATTATAAAACGACAAAGACTCAATAATGTAGGCCAGTCCCAAACCATTAAAAAAAAGAATTTTAAAATCAATCCTAGAAGACACCGGGAGGCAGTGCAGCCAGTGCATTTATGTAAGGTTCGTCATTCTTGTATTTTCCTTAAAGAGACAAGTGATCACTGCAGTGAACAAGGTCATCGTGCAGCTCAGAAAATGCTTCCAAACACCAAAAGTGAAGAGAATCATGGGTAAAACAATGCAAATGAACTGATGATCATATACCATAGTAGCAAAAAAAAATATGCTAAAAACTAACATTTTTGCCATAATTTTTGTCAAACACCATTTAGAAAGATTTTAAATAAAAACAGAAAATATGATGCATGAGCACTGATATTTTTTTCTTTGCGGTGACTTTCAACCCCACTGGACATTCAAATGGACCACTGCTGCAGCATTATAATTTAAACACACACACACGCACGCACAGAATGTTATTTGGACCTTGCTTCAGGCTGTTATATTGGACTGAAGGCAGTAAAATAATCCTCATATTTATTAACAATATCAATATTGCATAACCCTGATCCCAAGGTGTGACCTTGGTGTGTGTGTGTCTGTCAACGCAGGGCAAGTTGAGTTGTTGCCTGTGGTCAGCCAATAATGCCCCCCCCCCCCCATCAAAAAATAAAACGTGAAAAATAAGATGGTGAAGAGGGGGGACCAAGTCTCATGAGAAGAGAGAAAAAAACTAAATTGGTGGAAGAAATTTGGTGAGGAAAAATGAAAGAAGGGGAGGGAAGGACACACACACACATATATATATATATATATATCCACATAGGGAGAGAGAAAAAAACACGCACACACAGAGACAGAGTAGTGTTTCACGCTTGAACTTGGCAACTGTCTTTCTTCTGTCCTGGTCCTCCTCTGCAGCAATAACAGAGAAGACCTTGAACACACACACGCATACACACTCCATTACCTAGGCTGCCTCAGGCTCATATGGAACTTAATAATTCAACTTTGTCATTTTTATTGACAACCTGACAGACTTAATGATCCCCACATGCACACACACTCCAATATCTGTTACTGGTTATTGGTTCCTTTGCATGCATACGCGCTTCTGTAAACTACCAGATCCACGCATGGACTCAAAACCACACATACACACACACACACACACACAGACTTTGGCAGAAAAAAGAGAGACAGAAAAAGAGAAAAGAAAGGCGCAAATAAAAGCCCCGAAGGCCATCGCAGAGTGTGGCTGGGGCTGCAAGAGGCAAAAAGCAGCACCATGTCATTTTTATAGGTGCTCGGATTATTATCACTGGTCAAGTGGAGTGCCGGGGAAAATGGCAAGCGGATGTTGCCATGGCAATTGTTGCTGCACTTTGGAATTATTGCACTTTTTTTTTTAACACTAGTTCCTACTGAGGTTGCCAGGTCTTTTTCCTGTTTATACTCTCAAATGTACAATGTTCCGTTTCTGGTTAGCAGCAATTGTGAGAAAAACACAAGTTGGAAAAATGATGCCGAAAGGGAACATTTAACACGTATACGTTTTTCCGTATAATAGTAAAGTAACTAGAAATGTAAAATTCTGCGGAAATGTTATGTGTGCCTGAGGTGCAACCGCGTGACCCTAGGCCCCAGATCTTGTCTGTCACTCGGTACTGCCACCTCTGGCTACCGCACTTCAGGCACACAATTAAAATGAACCGGTTAGATTCATTTCTCCCTGAATTGCCTTTGATGTCTTTGATCTCTGGGTCCTGGCGAATAGCAATGTGCTTGAAAATACTTGAAAGGATACCTTGGGATACCTTGAAAGGATACCTTAAAAGTACTTGAAAGTATGCCTTGGGTTTATTTCTGCTGTTTAATTAACGCATTAATTAAATCAGTCAGAAATGTTAAGTGTCAGTGTAACCATGCACACCTGGTCCAAAGACTGCTCCAAAACCCAAGAATTACATGGAAATCACATTTAGGTCTATATAACCAAGACAAACACCTGAATTATCCTTAATAATGTATTGAAAGCCTCTGGAGACTGACAGGATGTACAATACCATGATCACAGACAAGGAAACCTCAGCAGTCGGTCTCACTGCGCCCTCATGTGGTTGTTTAGAAGATGACTGCAGACGGACTGAAGTTCACATACCTCAACTTCTGCCTTTGTCAGCTGCTCTGTGCTTTGCCTTGACTGGACAAACAATGTATTCTAAGGGATGGTCATTTATGATGTTTGTTTTGTTTAGTTTTTTTAACTGTGCTGTATCATGTCAGATCCATATTGTGTTTATGTACATGAAATCATACTGGAACGTTGGAGCTCGAAGGGACCTATAAATCCAACCAAGGCAGTTAAAAAGTGCATATACCTCCTTGAATTGACTAACCTCACATTTCTCATGCTTGTTTAATTTTTTTACTCTCTACATTGTGGCCAGAGAGAGTCTTATGTGCTCTCTTCCTTTGGAGTATGTCTAGAGCCAAGCACTGAATGCTTTTGAATGGAGGAAAAAATGTTCTTCTATGTGCATATCACTCATATTAGCATAATATAAGTGTACTGCCTTTTTAAAAATGTTATTTCTCTGAATCTTGGATTGGATTTTTAAATATGTCTGAAATGTTTTTTCTTGATTGGAAAATAAACATATTGTATTGGCATTAAAGTATGTATAATTTCCTACCAGACACTGAAGTGGTTTAATGCTTGTTTGGATATTCAGTTCTATGTCATTCAGATTGTAAGATTCACCCTCATACACATGTGCACACACACACACTTGTTTTACTTGATTTGTTTAGCTTCCAAAGGTAGGCAGGCCTATGTTTCACAATTAAAGGAGAAATATTTTACACCTCAAAATTGCTTTACTGAGCATGGGAATTAGTGGTCATACTGTGAAAATAGTTAAAACAGAGGTTTTGAATGATGATCTGAGCTCGGAGACTACACCTTTAGCTTGCATTACTAACAAGTTTAAAAGACACAGGCATTTACCAGTAAGGGAGGGTCTAATGAAAGATGCTGTTGACCAACAAATCAAGACATTTATCTGCCTGTGGAAAAAATAGTGACTATATCACAGTTCCAAAAGCAGCTCAACCAGTGGGCCATAATTTGTAGAATGTCACATTTTCAAAGCAAAATACAACATTTAGGTATAATGTCATTGCCTGAAGTGTTTGTCATATTTCTCTATTAAAGGTTCTTATTAGCTTCAATACATGTGGTGGCTTTCGTCATGGAGTGTAAACTAAAACCACAGACATAAATAACAAACACAATTGACTGGTTCCATGACATAAAATTAATTTACAAGTTTGATATAAATCATATGGGCCATTTATAATTCAAAATGTTTAACATTCACTGGCTCCAGCTTCTTGGATGTGAGTAAAAAAAAAAATTTAAAGATGACTCCTTGAGCTGTGGGAAAATATGAGGACTCTTTCACTGTTTTACATTTTATAAATAAAGTAATTGCAATAATTTGCAATAAAACTAATTGTTAGATTCAGCCCTTAGAAAATACAATTTGTCTCTTAAGAGTTCTGAAGAGAGCTGATGAAACCGCTTTTTAAAGCCAGTTCTCAGTTAATTAGATTCCTGGCCTCTTTGTATTTTTTGACCTTGAATAAAGTCACTTCTTTATGGATCTTCAGTTCTTGAAAGTACTTGAAATGATACCTTGAAAGTGCTTGAAGGGATACCTTGGGATACCTTGAAAGTGCTTGAAAGGATACCTTGGGATACCTTGAAAGGATGCCTTGAAAGTGCTTGGGATACCTTGAAAGTGCTTGAAAGGATCCCTTGAAAGAGCTTGAAAGGATACCTTGGGATACCTTGAAAGGATACCTTGAAAGTCCTTGGGATACCTTGAAAGGATACCTTGAAAGTGCTTGAAAGGATACCTTGAAAGTGCTTGAAAGGATACCTTGAAAGTCTTTGGGATACCTTGAAAGTATACCTTGAAAGTGCTTGAAAGGATACCTTGGGATACCTTGAAAGGATGCC